>PVKE010000767.1:18251-124341 GCA_004027555.1 Craseonycteris thonglongyai | reverse complement strand
TGATAGAGAGAGAGATACAGAGACAGAGACAGAGAGAAGGGGGAGGGCCCAGAACAGTCTCCATAGTTGCACATCATTGGTTTTTCCACATAGTTTAATTCCACAGGTGGGAGTGGGGCTGCACAGGGCAGGAACTGGGCCGGGGTCTCACCCTGGTGAGAACTGAACTGGGGGCACTCCCCAGTTCAGCATATGGGTCTGCATGGGCCGGGGCCCGGATTCGATCCTCGGTCTCCAGGGCTGCAAAGTGAGCGCCTAACCCAATGAGCCATCCCGGCTTCCCAATCTCCTTTTTTAGAAATGAGAAAAATCAGGCTCAGAGAGGGTAAACAACTTTCTCAAGGTCACAAAGCAAAAAAGTAACACAATTGAGACTCGGATCTAGGCTGTCAAGAGCAGGTGTCTAGTTTTCTCTAGGAGAATTCCAGGTTGGTGCCTGAGACTCAGCATGAAGATAATCCCTTAACAGGAAATTGCTTATGTCTATCCAGTGAGCCCCCTAATTGGGGCAACAGTATCATCCATCACTAAGCAACTATGCCTCAAACCCCTGCTAGGTGTGCAACCAGCTCTGTATAAGTGCGAAACTTTGAGGTCTCTTCAGAATAACAGAGCCATCTTCCAGTAAATCATAGATGACTAATTAAAATGCATGCTCTCCTGGGCTCCCTGGCTAGTTCCTTTCCAAACCAGGCAGAGGTAGGGGTGAGGGTGGAGTTGTTGCAGGATGGAAAGAAAGCAGAGAAAGAACAAAAGAGGGGGACATAAGCAATGGAAGGGGAGAAAGGGAGAAAATGAGGGAGAGAGAGAGGGAAGGAAGAAAGCCTTACCTATTTTTTTCTCAAGGAAAACAGGTTAACTTTCTAAGTCTCTAACAAATTTACACTTGCTAGCACTTCTAAAGTGCTCTCAGGTGTCCTCATCAAGACCTTGCTTTTTTTTTAAAGATTTATTTTATTGATTTTTGACAGAGAGAAACAGAGACAGAGAGATACGGAGAGAAGGGGGAGGGCCCAGAGCAGTCTCCATAGTTGACATTAGTTTTCCATGTAGTTTCACTCCACAGGTGGGCACAGGGCTGCGCAGGGCAGGAACTGGGCCGGGAGCCTCACACATAGGTCCCGGCAAGAACTGAACTGGGGGCAAACACCCCAGTTCAGCATGTGGGTCCGCATGGGCTGGGACCGGGATTTGATCCTCAGTCCTCGGGGCTTCAAAGCGAGCGCTTTACCTGCTGAGCCATCCCAGCTTTCCCAAGACCTTGTGTTTTAAGTAAAATATTATTATCCATTACAAATGAGGAAGCTGAGATGAATGGAGATTAGGGATCTTTAATTGGAGACATTTTAGAGAAACTGGAAAGACCTTGATGACCTACAGAGCTGGGTTTTAGCTGGAGTACCTGTGAATTATCAACATGGTCTTCGTCAAGTCACCTAGCATCTCTGAACCCTGGTTTTTGCTTCCTGGAAAACTGAGGGTGACAACAACACCAATCCCTTAGGGTTATTCAATATGCTATTGCATGTCACGGCACAAGAGCTCAATAGATACTAGCTATCTTGTTTCTATTGTCTCTGTATTATTGTCATTACTATGACAGCTACTATCCGGCAGTACTATCACTTGCAATAGTGTATCTTCAACATGCTTGTTTCCCCTACACAATCCCACTTCTCCACTTCCCTAAGGTATCATAGTTAGTAATTGTTGGAGGCAGGCTGCGCACGGCTCTTAACTTTAGTACCAGTACTCTCCCACAGTATCTTGCTGTCCACCTCTTTAGTAGCTTAAAAATGCAACTTGACTATACGATGCATTTCATGACATTAATATTCTTTCCATTTCAAAAAGGATATGCAGATACCTTCCGATCATTTCTTCAGAATATCCAATTATCCTCTGTTGCTTGGGGCAGGACCCGGGTTCCGTCTGTATTATAGCCTAGCATCCCAGGATATGGCATTTCCTCTAATTACTTTTAAGTTTGACTAGACAATCAATTCTGTACAAACAATAAACTAGAAGGCCTGAGAATTATGGACAGAGTTTAATGTTGACATTAATCTTAAAGCAAAGTTAATCAACACACAATTATCTTGGTGCTACGTGGTGATTAGGTATAAATGAAAGTGATCTGTGGAAATGAAAATTGTCAGTAATATTTTGTGGAATCATGCGAAGCACTTGCAGGGGCATCTAGGGGACCGCAGCAGTCCTGCGTGTAGGTGGGTAACACAGTTAGAGTGCCCGTGTCTCTAGCTTGGTGGGTAACACAGTTAGAGTGTCCTGTGTCTCACTTGCACAAGGGTAGGATTGGCCATATGGGTCTGCATGTGAGTCAGATACCTACTGTAATGCCCGGTGGTTGTGAGTGTTCATCACTCATGTTTGTTCCTCCTCTTCGGTGTCTATTGCTTCCTCTTTTTCTTATTGTTATTTCTCAGCCTTAACGAAAATGACCCCAGGACCACTACCTTAGTTTTCAGTGTTTGGGAGTGAGTACTTAGGGGTTTGGAGATCCCTGTTCAGACCATCAAAAAGAAGGAAAAAAACTGCTCTGGAAAAAAAACAATTCTCATATTCGTTAGAAAAGTCTAACAACAAATGATACTTTCTCAGATAAGAAAAGCAATAAACGAAGAGCCGGATTATGGTCATTTGTAATGGGTCAAGGTCGCTGGAGTTCAGGGAGCAGAACAGCTACACTGGCAAAAGAAAAAGTGGCTGTCCATCCGCATGGGTGGAGGTGTTCTGGGGGGCGGCTGCTTAGCCCTCAGTGAACTCTGTCTGAGAATCGGCCCCGCCCTGTCTGCTGGCTGGAATGGGTTCTCGGTGTGCTAGCATGTGCTCGCCTGGCCCGGATTGGAATGGATGAGAACTTGACCCAAGCCGAGCCCATCAGACTCCTCCGGGGAACCTGGAACCTGTGGCTTAGTGACAGTGACTTCCTGTGTGTGGCTTGAACTGAGAGCGCATAAACTTGAAAATTAGATGATGGCTATCATGTGGAAAGAAGCATAAAAAGCCAGTCTGCAGAGACAGAGATAGAGAAAGAGAGAGTTCAGTGAGAGGTCCTGGGATCCTAGAGTGAAAGAAACACGGAAAATAGGCAATTTGGTTCCTGTGGGTTTTCTAGCTCCTGGTTTGGTCTCTCCTGAGACCCAAGTCCTCTCTCTGCTCTTGGGTGCTGTGAGACACTCATATCCATACAGTCCCTTTCCCTATTCCGTTTAAGCTAGGACAAACAGGTTTTGGTTGTTTGCAACTGCAAGCATCCTAACCAAAACACATTGCTTACTCAGATTGTCTTCCCAACACCTTTTACCAAGGGGAGAGGAATGTGAATAGTTTTGCTGAGAGATATTATTGTTCAAGACAGACACTGCTTTCCTCTTAGAGGCTGCGGCCAAGCTTATCTTACCTTCTTCGGATCACTTCCCTCCTTGTCCTTCCTGGCCTGGAGTCAGGAGAGAATGGGAATGTGTGAATGCGGTGACAGTGGGGCAGGGACAGGTTACAGACAGGAGACTGTCCTGTGTGACATTCTCTCGGGAAAGCAGGGACTGCCCAGGACTCACCAGCCAAAGCTCAGCATCTCCCCTCATCCGACTCTGCTTCCTGCAGACTGTTCAAGAGTCTCCACAGTCTCACTGCTGGGCGTGGAAGTCCCACCCCGTGGACTGGGAATGTGGTCTGTAGAAGAGAGAAGGCAGTCGAGGTCGAAAAGGAAACAAAGCAAAGGCGTCGTACCTTGCCAATGTCAACATAAGAAACGCCCACACCTGTAGAGAATGTTTACGAGTTTATTTGAACCAAACCAATGATGATTTCTAGGAAGAAAATCTCAACGGATTGAGAAACTGCTCCGGAGCATGGCAGTTTTGTAACTTATTTTATACATTAGGATCAAAGAAGGAGCTGGGATTGGACATAAAGTAGAATGGGTGACACACACTTCTCTTACATTGGTGGGTACAGGATAGTTTGTTTACATGTACAGCATGTAGAGATGGTATTGGGGGAACAAGATAACAACGAGGGGTTCTGTGGTCTCTGCTCTGGTGGGAGGTTGTGCCCTGAGGGGTCTGAAATGGAGATGACTGACCTTCCAAGGGTAGGTTTTCCTAGATGCAAAAAAAACAACAATAGACAGGTTCACTTAAGGTGAAGACTGACCTTTGGCTACAGGCCTAGGATGTGACTAGCTGACATGACCCACTTGGAGTTAGGAATTTTTATGTTCACATCACCCGATGGGGTTACCTCTGATCTCTGAGTTTGTGGGCCCCCATGCTGGTCCCATCGTGAACTTGTCAGGTTGAATATGTGGCTCCTTTTTCGTCCACACGGAGAATGGTAAACAGGTGTACCCGATGCCAATAGAGAGGGAGCCTTGGCCAGGGACGTCTGTTTGCAGATACTGGTCCTTCCTGACTTTGAATCACTACCTTCAGAATGGAACAGGGCACACAGATGATCAAATGGACCAGCACACCAATCCTCCCGGACTTGGGAGTGCTGGTTAGAGATGCTACAAGACGTCTGTGACAAGGAACAGGGTTATAAGCTCTATTTCTAACTCCTGCCTCTGAGTCACTGGATGACTCAAGGTGACTCTCTACCCACCTCCGAGTCCCTGGTCCCCCATCCTGGGAGACTCATCAGCGTTTCCCTCCTACCAAGGTGGGCAGTCTCAGCAGGGGCCCTGCCAAGACCCCCAGACTAAGGTCTCTTTCACCCACCGATTCTCTCTTCAGCCTCTCCAGTGCTTTCTCCACCTCCCACTTGCCCACTCTCTTTTTCCTTTTCCTCCTTTTCCGAGCAGCACAGCTCCAAGGCAACGGACACACGTGTCGTAGGCACGGCTCTGTGGGCTGCCCTGAGCCGCTTCCTATTAACAACTCCGTTTGCAGGACAAATAATGTGAACCTCAGTGCTGGCTCCCGTGGGCTGCAGCCGACTTCCGTTGTGCAGGGGGTCAGCTTCCATTCCACTCGGGGCCTGTTGAATGCTAATCGGCATTTCTCTCCAGGTACACTTCCCCGTGCTGGGGGGACCTTCCACTGGAATCCTACAGAGACACGATTCCTCTTCTCATTGTCTTCCTTACAGATTGGTTTCCGGATTTAACGGCTCTGGTTGCTGAGCAGACTTAAGAAATTGGGGCGAAGGGTGGGGTGGGATGAGTTGGAAGGCCCATTATGGGCCCCTGGTTATTGATGGCCGCTGGGAGCGTGGGGCTTGGGATTTAGGTGGAATTCACTCTCATTAGTTTCTTGGAGACTTGGGGGTTTGGGGTGGGACATCTGTTCCCCTGAAAGGAAATACGTTGGTTGTTATTGTATATTAAAGAAATTTACGGAAATCAGAGCACTGGGATACGATTGAGGCTCTCAGTGAGATGTGGGAGAGAGCTGTTCAGCTATGGGGTGATATGGAGTTAAGTCGGAACTGGGGACTGAGTTTTCCCTCATGACAGTCTTGTTAATGCCACAGAGCCCACGTGGAAAAACCCCAGGCATGCTCTGTTGCCAGGAATGTGGGCACAAGTGCATACGAGGTGGGTAGACAGAGACAAAGTCGAGACCCACAGTTCAAGGAGGACAGGGATGAGACGGGGTGGGCGAACAGGTCACGGGGTCTGTGAGAAAATTGGTTGGAGCTGGTAACCTGAGTGATTCATCTTCGAATTAAAGATGTGTTAGTCATCGCTGAGTGAGCTGGGACCAAGAAGTGCTCTTCAGGATGGAAACTGTGGCTGAGGAAGAGTTCTCACAAGGGCTTGGAGCTTTGAAATTGGAAGATGGCTGTGGACAGTGGGATAAGCAGAAAGAAAATTATTATTAAAAGAGAAATTTGGGGGTTGGAGAAATTATACGGAAGCGATAGTGCCATTAAGTCTCCTGATTTAGGCCTTTTCAAGTAATGGAAGATGCTTTGTAATTTTAATAAAAACCAGGCCAGGAAATGGGTGAATATTCCTGGAACATAATAAGGCCAGGAGAATTACTTCCCAACGAGTAAGGTCAAAGCTGTGTTAATGGGGAGAATATATATATTCTTCCATATCCCAGACTGTGGTCTTTGGTAGAAAATTAATTGTGGCTATTGCAAGGGATGTTTGCTTTTAGGTCATTCAGGGAAATGCAAACTGTAACATTTGCTTGTGGAGGGAAACGGGAATCACGTTGGAGAACCCATCATTTGCTCATCATCTCATCCCCACGAGAGCACACCGAGTTCTCGTGGAGGGACACCTCGCTGACTTGTGCCTGAGGGAATGGCATGCCAAGAAGAGAGGGTGCTGAATCTACCCATATCCTGTGGGAGGGAAAGAATATCCTCACAGAAGAAAGGGGAGGTAGAGGGGAGGACAAAGTGAAACAGGGAAGAGACTTAGAGAGTGAAGATCATTCCACCTGGTCTCGTTTCCCTGCAAATAACAGTAGTTATCATTTATTTGAGGACCTAGTTCTAAGTTCTTTTACATGGATGGTCTCACGTAACCCTCATAACAACCCTATGAGAAGGCACTATTCTTACCCATCTCTGTACCATAGATGAGAAATCAAAGGATTAAGACGTTCACATGACCAGCCCCCCAGGTTTTTCCACTCGTGAATGGTGGAAGGGGGATTTATCTCAGGCAGTGGGAGTCTAGGACTCGTCTCTTGAACCCTGCACTGTAGAAGGGAAGCAACACGGTCGCAGCCCCGGTGCTCAGGGTCGTTTCGGCCGTGGATGCATTTGGTAAAGAATGGCTTCAACTCCCATTTGAGTTCTTGCTGGGCAGTCTGGCGAAGAGCATCCAGCTTGTCCTTGGGAAGGGAGGGTCCGTGCTCTGGGGTCAGCTGGTCCACCCTGCTCGATAGCTGTGCTTCCTCAGACAGCGAGGATGGTCAGGTGGCAGGTCATTGTCCCTACACTGAATTTGGACGGAGTGGAGCATGGGGGCAGGGCCGGACCCAGCTGGCGACGGCGGTGCCAGCCATCACCTCACGTGGCGGCTAATGAGACGCAGCTCTAGTGGTGACCCAGGACAGCAAAGGTCACGGAAGAGCTGGGCCCATCAGGCCATCCCTCTTCAGCAGCTACGTGTGACAGAAACAGGTCCCAGCCACGGGAGGTCGGCCTCCCAGAGAACAGCGCCGCCGACACCGAGGGGCGTGCAGAGGGCTTCTGCTCGTTTGTGCATTCATTCAGCACGTGGGAGGAGCTGTGCTGGGAGGTCACGCTACAGCACCCGGCTCACGCCCTCAGCGCTGTGACAGCACACGTGGACAAACAAGCCAGAGGCAACTGAGTGTGCAAGGGGGGAGCAAGCTGACCGTGTCAGCTTGGGGTGGGACGCAGTCAGGCATACGCTCCTGGACGAGGTGCGAGTCCAGCCGACACCTGCAAACGCATGGGAGCGACGCAGGTTTGGGGTGCGGGGAGGTGGCAGGTAGAGCACATCGCTCGTGTCAAGGTCCCCCGGTGAGACAGGCCGTGAACAATCTCATGCTTTCTGGTGGAAAGCTGACGTCAGGCGAGGTGAGCCAAAGCAACCGCACGCATGGCCCTGCCAATGGCACTGCCAGGGGGTTTGCACTGTAGCCTGGGACGGGCGCAGGGACGGAAGCAGTGAGATCAGAGGTCGTCTGGCTAAGGTGTGGAAGGCAGCTTGGACAGAAAAGGCAGAAGGAGACATAGAAAGAGGGCAAAGTGGTTTACAAGGTCACACAGCTAGCACGTGGCCTCTTAAGCACTTAACGTCTTTGGCTGGGTACATACATTACGGGAGTTTCTCTGAGAAAATAATGTTAAAAGCGACCCACTCGCTGTAATTTAATTATTCGCCGGCTTTCATTATATTTTCTTTGCGCTCTCTGCTTCTCAACCTTCCAAATATTGCACTGGCTCTTTGATCAGCGCTTTATAATTTCTTCTGTGAAACTAGGTCAATGTACCACATGTTAACATAACTTTCCTTTTACAGTTTAAACAACATTTTAGTAAAACGGAAACTAAAAAGAAGGGGGGAAAAAACCCTCTGATTGCCATTGCATGATTTTAAGCAGCCGGACAAGATTGAATTTGCATTTTCAAAGGACGAGTCCAAGGGCAGCGTGGAGGAGAGAGGGAAGGGCAAGTCTGCACAACCCCCCACCCCACCCCCACGACGGGCCTCCAGGCCGTCCCATGGCTTTAAATAACAGCTTTATGTGGATGATTCATGCGCTTGTACCTCCAGCCCGGACTGCTCCTCTGAGCTCCAGGTGGGCATAGCCAAGCCCCTAACTGACATTTCGACGCCGTGTCTCAGGAGCTCAAACGTAACACGTCCAGAATAAACTCCTGATTTCCACTCTGCTTCCCCTAACCTGTCTCTGTCCCAGAGCCTCTTGTCTTGCTTAGCCACATCACTGGAGCTCCCATGGTTCAACCCAGAAACTTGGAAGTCATTCCCGGTCCCTTCTCGCTCACCCTCTGTATCCAGTCAGTTAGCGACTCTGGCAGTGTGTATATTTCCCCACTACGTCTCAGATCTGTACTTGTCCCCGTCCTGGCCACCATCATCTCTTGCCTGGACTATGGTCACAGTCTTCTACCAGTTCTCTCTCCTTCCACTTTTCTTCCTCTTGAGACAGAGGTGGGGTTTGCTGGCTGCATATTTCCACGAGGAGGCACGTGCTTTACAGGAATAGTACTGGCTTCCGCCAGTGACCTGTGTGGTGGCTTTAGGAAGTAGAATAGCATGCATGCCTTAGCTTCCTTTCAGGATCATCTGCCTGCCTCAGGGAGGCCATATTATTAATAGTTTTCTAATGCTGTGCAACATACTACCACCAACTTAGCTGCTAAAACAACACTCGTGTGTGATCTCACAGTTTCTGTGGGTCAAGGCATGGCTTAGCCAGCTGTTCTGTGTAGGTTCTCACAAAGCTGCAATCAAGATGTCACCCAGGGGGAGTCGGAATGACTCAGCGGGTTGTGTGTGGTATATGATATGTGTGTGTTGTAGAGGGTATGTGGTGGATGGTGTGTGTGATGTATGGGGTGTATGGTATGTGTGCATATTGTAGTGTGTTGTGTGTGGTATGTGTGTGGTGCATGGTGGGCGTGGAGTATATTGGTGTGTGGGGTGTATGTACGGTATATGGTATGTGGTATATGGTATGTGTGGTGTACGGTGTGTGTATGTGTGGCATGTGGGGGAAACTTCCACCTTTCTCTCTCTCACCTCCTCTCCCCACCACCTCTCAGGACAGAAAGGAAAGGCTTGCATCACTCTTTGTCATGTCCCTAAACCCACCACAGACAGAAGAGCTTCGTGGCTTCATGGGCACTCTAAGAGCTGGCCTTGATACACTAAAGAGGAAGATAAAGAGATTTGGAAAATGGTAGCTTATGTCTGTTGAATTGATTATATTTCGATACTCTCTACCTAGTTCTAAGTATGCCAGTGCTTAGTATGCAGAAGGAATCCGATTTGTTGAATGCATGCTTGGTGTGTGCTAGCTTGTTGAATTCACATAACCATCCTCTGAGGTCGGTACCACTACCACTCCCATTTTACAGATACAGGCACTAAGTCATAGAGAAATTCAGAAACTTTCTCAAGGTCACACAACTGGTAAATGACAGAATCTGACAGGAGCCCCGATAGTGTGCCCCTGAGTCTGTCATTGTAGCCAACCGGCAAGTCCAACTCTCTCAAGTCAATAGCCTGGATCTAAAGATTAGCGTCTTGCTGAAAAATCTCATTTTAAATGTCAATAGCAGAATTCTAGTTCTTCTTTCTTTTTGCATTCTTTGGTAATAATTTAATCTCTCCCAAGGCAGATGGATGCCTGGGGTTAACCAAAGGGAGGGTCACATCCACTGAAAAGAAAAAGAAAAAAGCATGTTAATAATTTTTTAAAATGTCGCCTTCTCTATCATCATCATCATCATCATCATACAGAAGCATAAAAACAGGAACGTAGCAGGGGCATAGATGGGTGGTGCCCACTGAAGGACTCTTTTGGGAAAGGAGTTCTGGGCCAAGCAGACTTACCGCTAAGATCGTCTTGACAAGCTTCCTTGACGAGGCCACAAGTAGCCTTGTCAAGACGAGGCCTTGAGTGGTCCTCAAGACACTTAGCTGAGAGACAGGGCCCAAGATGATGAGAATGTCTAGAACTGTTAGGGGATTCACGGCTCACGGGGGGGATTTCTGGTCACCTGGCCACTCAAGTTTCTCACCTACAGGAAGAAGATGCACTTATTAGGCACCATCAGGTCTCTGGCTTGTCTGACAGTTATTTTTTGTATGACAACTAAATAGATGGATGTCCTATCCTGGGAAGTTTAGGGGATGTGAGCGACCCCTGGGAGAGATTCCTTATTTGGTTCTGATAAAAATTAAATTTCTGAACCAACAAGGCTAAAGACCAGACGTGGAGAATGATGAATTAACACAAACCAATGCCCTCTTATGGGACCCACGTGGGCAGCCAGGTATTCCTAGGGGTCACTCTTTCTCTCTCTCTCTGAGTCTGGGTTCCTCTAAATAAAAGAAAAGCCTGAGACAAGGCTTAAATGTGAGATTTTTTTTTAAAGACTTATTTTATTGTTTGAGAGAAGGTGAGAGAGAACGCGCACATGCACGAGAGAGAGAGAGAGAGAGAGAGAGAGAGAGAGAGAGAGAAGGGGGAGGGCCCAGAGCAGTCTCCATAGTTGTACATTGTTAGTTGTGACATGGTTTCATTCCACACAGGTAGATGTGGGGCAGTGTGGGGTGAGAATTGAACTGGGAGGGGGAGCTCTCACATGGGAGGCGAGAACATTTGTCACTGAGTCATCTCTGCAATTAGCAGTTGTGCTGCAGTTCAGTATGTGGGTTTGCACGGGCCAGGGCCAGGAATTGAACCCTGGAGCTCACGATTGCAAGGGAAGTGCTCAGCTGCTGAGCTATCCCGGCCTCCCCTAAATGTGAGATCTTATTGGAGAATAGGAACCAGAGAGCATGAGGGAGAGTCAGTAGCAGTGAAGCAGCGATGGAGAGAGCTAAGTCAAGGGCGCACTATCAATCGGGCTACTTCCTGGTTGCTTGATTGTGTGGGGGCTGTCTGGGAAGCCATTTGACAGACATCTCTGAACTGTCTATTTGCAGGAAAGCGTTTTCCATCAGTTCCCACCCCTCTCTAGTCAGAAGTTTGTCCCTCCACCAGTTGGCCCAAGGTAGACTGCCCAGCACTTTCTGTTCGCCTCCACATGGCAGAGAGCAGTCCTGGCTGGGATGCAATCAGGGCTGTAGGGATGGCTCTCAGGTTCAACAGCATGAAGACAGCCTTAGCGCACAAAGGACTGTTACTGCATCGAGAGAGAGAGAGAGAGAGAGAGAGAGAGAGAGAGAGACGAAGTGTTCTTCAGACTGCCTCAACCAGCAGTGTGAGCTCAGGCAGGTGGGGGCTCCTAGAGAATGAGGGATCATGCATGTGATGGGGAGGGGGTTTGTGTGGCAAGGGGACGGGGCAGTTCTCATTAGACTGGGAGACTTGCGTTCTTTGGGTCTGGCAGATGGTTAAAGCTGACTCTTTGAAGATTCCACTACAGTTCCTTTGGCCTAGGTAGATGCATTTGAATTGGGAGGGGTTATTTGCTACTCTTTCTTAGCGCCTAGGAACCTGGCCTTCTCTTTTAGCTTCTAGTTGCTGGGATTTCTGCATTTTCTAGGAGCCCCCACTGGCAGAGCCTCAGACAACCTCTCTCTGATTTTTCTCATATGGTTCACATTTGTCCGTAGGAAATACTCAAGTAGCTCTCATCCCAAAGACTCTGGAAGTTCAGACTGAATCCGATGCAGTGCCCAGTAGCTTGTCCTCCCAGGCTAACCACCTTAGTTTTCCCAGGTGAAAGTCAGGCACAAGTTCAATATCTAAAACCCCCCTCCCCTCTAGGCAACCCAAGAGAACACGCAGTAAGCTCTGTCACTGTGAAAAGAGATCTTTGAGACAACCTTGGAAATTTGGATACAGACTTGATACCAGATGATACTAAATAATTATCGTGAATTATGTTGTGTGGTCCCCTAACAACACTTAAGGGAGGTGGCATTCCCCATCTTCCCCTTCCCCTTGGGGAAGAAGCAACAGGTCCTTCCAAACCATCCTCTATAAATCCCTCCCTCTTCATTTTCTTACCTCCTGTTTATACACTTCCTTTGTAGATTTCACATATGGTTAACTAACTTCGAAATTTCATATCTAAGTCTCTTGGTGTTTGGGTGGAAACTTCTATTCAATATTCTGTTACACAGGTAAATAAACAAATTAGAGAGAATACACTTTCAGACAGTAATAAGCTCACAGAAAAATGAAAATGGAGTGATGTGATAAAGAGTGGGAGGGGGGAGGAGAGCTCATTTAGAATGTGTGATCCAGAAGGCATCACTCTCTGAGGACACAACATTTTGAGCTGTGACCTAAAAGGCAAGGAGCCAGCTTTGCCAAGGCTTGGGTGTGTGGGGGGTGAGGGGGCCATGGGAACCCCAGTGCAGAGCCCTTGGTGTGTTCAGGGGGGCTCCCGGGAGGCACTGGAATGATGAGAGAACAGTGGAGAGGTGGGCAGGGCCTTAGGCGTGGTAAGGGTTTGAGATTTCTAACTGCAAGGGAAGCTATTGGAGGGTTTTGAGCCGGGAATGACCTGATCTGATTTATATTAAGAGCCTTAAAGAAGGGGTCCCCAACCCCCAGGACATGGAACACTAGAGGTCTATGGCCTGTTAGGACCCGGGTCACACAGCCAGAGGTGAGCACTGGGCAGGCAAGTGACGCTTCATCTGTATTTACAGCTGCTTCCCGTTGCTCGCGTTACCGCCTGAGCTCCGCCTCCTGTCAGATCAGCATCAGCATTAGATTAATTGTATAATTATTTCATTATATAGTACAATGTACTAATAATAGAAATAAAGTGCAATAATAGAAATGTGATGCGCTTGAGTCATCCCAAAATCATCACCCCTGCCCATCTGTAGAAAAACTGTCTCCACGAAACCGGCCCCTGGTGCCAAAAAGGTTGGGGACCGCTGTCCTCAAGGCCATAACAAAACACAATGTTTAGATTCAGTTTGGATCCTTATTTAAACAAAATAACTGTGAAAAGAGATCTTGGAGACAACCTAGGAAATTTGAATGCAGACATGGTATCAGATGATATTAAATAATTATCGTTAATTATGTTACGTGTGCCAATAGCATGATTCTTAGGTTAAAAGAAAGTCTATTAGTTTGAGATGCATAATACACAGGAATCTGTGGGTAACCTGCTATGATACCTAAGATTTGGTTTGACATATTAAAAAAACCAACAACAATAGGGCTTCATTATACTGTGCTCTCTATTGAGGTATGTGTTTTCAAATGCATATTAAAAGTTATACTACAAAGAAAGGAAGTTGGCTGTGGTATGGAGAATGGATTGCGGGGGTGAGGGTGGAGTGGAAGCAGGAGGCCAGGTGGGAAGTATTTGCAGGAATCAGAGAGAGGAGAGAGGAGACGGTGGCTTAGAGTTGGGTGGTAGGGGTGGGTGCAGATGGAAATAAAGACAGAGTTTTACAGACAGGACCAACAGAGCTTGCAGAGCGGATGTGAGGGATACGGTCGTAGCTTGCCTGAGACTAATATTAAAGTGACTTTGGCGACAACAAGGGAGCCCATTTTTCCAGACAAGAGTTTACATTCTCAAATGAATTGCCACTGGATTGAGGATGGGGATGGGGACTAAAGGATTTATATCTCAGTCAAGTTTATGTTCATGGATTTGGGACTAAGTCCAAATTAGTAACACAACTGTGGGGAGGCAGCAAAGAGGCAGGGGCGACTGCAGGCTTGACTAAAAAGTTTGGAACAGCTGGGAATTCTGTAATTCACCCCTGGAAGAAACCTCGTCCCGTTAATAGTTGTAGTTCTCAACCTTCAGGCAAAAGCCTTGGTTTATCTGCTCCTGGAATAAGTTGCCTTTTCCACACAAGGCCGCACCACAGTGTGTTTCAGCAGTAGGAGCCCACACGCAGGTCTCACAGCTTCTCTTGCTTAGAACAGTTCTGCAAACCCCCATTTTGCGGCTCTAACCTTGATGTCAGCATTTAGGGAGTTTTGATTCAGCAACAAGGGCTCATCCCAACAAAGGACTCCTGACTGCCCGTGATCTGCCTGGGGTCGAAGCTGTGGGTTGGTAGCTATTTGTTTTTGGTGTCACTTGTTTGCTTTCCTCCCTGTACAACTGGAAAGACAAAGGGGATGGCATCTGTTGCTGTGGATCTCACAACGGCTTGTGTTTTCTGGACCTAATTTTATTTAATGGAGCCAGGTCTTTTTTTTTTTTTTTTTTGCTTTGCTTGAGTTGCCCCCTCTCCCCGCTCCCATGTGTGAAGCATTTGTTTTTTGTTGCTAAAGTTCTCTGATATCCTGGCACAAAACAAATTAACAAACACATAAGCCAAAATGCTCTTATTGAGCACTAGGGGCGGAGGCTCTGAAGCTCTGAAAGGTGCTTGGAATGCAATTGGGACTGAGCGGCGTGAGGTGGGCAGACCGCTCAGCCTGGTCCTTGATCCCCTCCCTCTGCTTGGACCACCTTGTCATGTTCTCTAGAAAATCTGGTCACCCTGTACCGAGCTTTCCCTTGGTCCATGATTTTCAGCTGTTTCTGGAGCTTGTTGTGTTGTATGGAATCCTTGCTCAGCCCAGCCCAGCCCCGAGCACTGACATCAGAGAACACCATAAGACATTTAAGGACGCTAATATCCACGCTAATGGTGAGAACACAAAGTGGCAGCTGCAGTCTCCTTGAGTAGGTACCCCATTATCTTCTTACCAACTTCAGTGTCTTCCAAATTAGGGTCTCAAATCTCATTACTCACCCAGGGCTGTCCGGAAAAAACCCGGCCATTGTCAATACAATGAGAGTGGCTACGTGGCTGGCTATTTTCTGGACAGCTCTCGCAGTTTTCCTTAGACCATGCTCATTCATGTGCTTTCTCCTCTACCAGAGATTGTCACCTGCTCCCCAGCTGTCACTTACAGATTCCCCCAGTAGGAACCAACCCTATCCACTTGCCATCAGGCAAGTCACTTCATATAGTTGAATCCTATTTCCTTCTCAGGTAAATAACATTGCCCTTCCTCTTTCTCAGCACTGTGCCAGGGCTGGGGGGTTGCTGGGATGGTTCAATGAGACACGACTTGTGAATATTCTTCACAGAATGTAAGACCCTGCACAAAAGCTAGGAATCATTATAATAAAGCGACTGTAAGAGGTGAGAGGTAAATACATAGCAACCGGTAAGCGTATCTGTTTTATTCAACAAATAAGACCCAGCCCTTGCCTTTAAGGAAGTTAAAGTCTTGTGGTGTATACAGATTAAACACAAACAAACCACATGCTTGCAATACAGAGTGACAAGGAGTATGGTAACGCGAAGTCCCCTAGGAGGCTGCACAGAAAACACATGCAACCTAGACTAAGAGGTCAGAGAAGACCACCTGGAAGAGGTGAGCCCAAAGCAGGACTGCACAGCACTGGCCTCTGAGAACCGTACACATTTCAATATGGCTCTAAGTGTGAAGGCAAGCGGTAAGATGGGAGAGGTAGGCAGAACCTAGATTATGGAGAGCATGAGACATTAGGGCACTATAGACAGATTTAAAGAGTGACGTGATCAGATTTGTCTGAAAGCCATATGGGTGGTATTATGGAAGGAGGAAAGACGGCATGAGGAAGCTCAGAGAGAAGGTTCCTGGGATAAGCTATTATAGTTCAGAGATTTTTTTTTTTTTTAAGATTTATTTTATTGATTTTTGACAGAGAGAAACAGAGACAGAGAGATACAGAGAGAAGGGGGAGGGCCCAGAGCAGTCTCCATAGTTGACATTAGTTTTCCATATAGTTTCACTCCACAGGTGGGCACAGGGCTGCGCAGGGCAGGAACTGGGCCTGGAGCCTCCAGCATAGGTCCCGGCAAGAACTGAAGTGGGGGCATACCCCAGCTCAGTATGTGGGTCCGCATGGGCCGGAGCTGGGATTCGATCCTCGGTCCCCGGGGCTTCAAAGCGAGCACTTAACTCGCTGAGCCATCCCAGCTTTCCCTAGTTCAGAGATTTTAATCGTGTGATCTAAGGTCATGCTGGTTGGTTAAAGAGAAGTGGATGAATTCAAAGGATATTTGGGAGCTAAACTCAATCAAATTTGGTGTTTCATTAGGTATGAGGATTGGGGCAGAAAACAGTGAAGGGTAAACCCTCATTTCTAGCTTGAAAGTTGGTGTGGATGGTGGTGTGACTTGTTCAGCTCAGGATACTGGAAGGAGAACAGTTGCTGTACATAAGGTGATGGCTTCAGCTTGGGCTGTAACTCGTTTTCAGGGCCTATGGATTCCATGTAGAAATATACACACTCTTTGGATAGCTGCCGTTTGTTTCATGACGCTTGGCTGCTCCTAGCTCCAGGGACGGACAGTGTGATAGACCACATGGTTCTCATGTGACTCACAGAGGCCAGACACCAGGGCAGAGAACACACATGGCTGACCAGTAACTCTCCAGCGTGGGTGGTCAGCCCAAACCATCGAGTGATGTTGATCAGATTTTGTCTCTGGAGTTGCAACCAAGCCCCCGAGTACTGGCAATCCTTAATTGACAGCGGTGTTGGAAGGTCTTACAGAGTCAGGGGCTGTGGGGTAGCAGCTATTGGGAACACATGTAAGTTGCTGAGAGGACAGTGAATTGGTTCCCCCATTGTTTTTCCTGAAAGCCCTGAAAAGAGAGGAGGATGGATCAGACACAGATGGATGAAGAATTGGGTGACCATCCCACCACCCCTGAAAGAGAGAGACAGAGACAATAATAAAAAAAAAAAGATGCCTGGGGATCCAGGATAGTGCAACAAGTTAAGCTCTTGCCTTGCAACTGAGAGGTCCGGGGATCAAATCCCAGGTCCGGCCTGTGCGAACCCACATGCTGAACTGTGGTGCGACTGGTAACTGCTGAGATGGTGGCAAAGGTTCTCGCCTGCCATTCAGGAAGCCCCCAGGTCAGTTTCTGCTCTGCACGGCCCCACACCCACCTGTGTGGAATGAAACCGTGTCATAACTCATGATGTACAACTATGGAGACAGCTCTGGGCCCTCACCTTTCTCTCTCTCTCATCCTCTCTCAGAAACAATAAATCTTTTTTAAAAAATGATTGGGGAAGCCGAGATGGCTCAGTGGGCTGAGCGCTCACTTTGCAGCCCCAGGGACCAAGGATCGAATCCGGGCCCTGGCCCATGTGGACCCATTTGCTGAACTGGGGAGTGCCCCCAGTTCAGTTCTCACTGGGGCGAGACCCCAGCCCAGTTCCTGCCCTGTGCAGCCCCACGCCCACCTGTGGAATGAAACTATGTGGACAAACCACTGATGTACAACTATGGAGACTGTTCTGGGTCCTCCCCTTTCTCTCTGATTCTGTCTCTGTATCTCTCTCTCTGTCAAAAACAATAAAAATAAATCTTAAAAAAAAAAAAATGATGCCTGGTTTATTTTCCAGTTCTGGTTTCTTTGAGCCTGTCTACCCTTGTCAGTTCTCTCTCTAATTATAGGAGGGCTGTCCAGAAAAAATCCAGCCCTAAATGCCTCTATTTTTCATATTACATGGCTGGATACTTTCCAGACAGCCCTCGTCTATATCGTTAAATATTAAATAAACTTAGATTTAATTTTTTTTATTTTTCTTCTTTTAAGTGTGTAACCAAAAAAGTTGTAATTAGAACACAATTGGTATCAGGAGTAGGGTTTCAAGAGCTAGAGGCTTAACACGTGAGACTAGCTATGGTATCTTTGGGATGAGATACAATTAAAATTTTTTTCATTACTTTACAGACTGTGATTTTTTGGTGGAGAAACAACTAATTAAGTTGTCGCCTGAGATCCCTCGAGGCCAGGCCATATGCACACTGGAGGTGAAGTGCTGGGAGGCTTGATGCCTGAATGTAAGGATAATGAGACAGATTATTTGTTTGCTTCTAACCTTAGAGCAAGGACAGCAGCAAAGAGATACGTTTCTGTCCAGAACACCTGCCTGTGAGCACATGAGAAAAGCAGGGTGACCATGTGACAAGGGTGCAAGGACGCCCATTCGCCTGTCGCTGGAGCGCTCTAATGACTTAGAGCCAAACTCCAAAACCAGTGGGGCCTTGCGGAGCTGTGTTCTGGTCCTAATTTTCTGTCTCATTGAGTGTCTAGTGATGAAGTTAAAGCTCTGATTGACAAAGATGGATGTTGGGGCCATTGGAAAAGAATGATCTGGGAGGAGAAGGAGCTGCTGGGGAACATGACAGCCCACCAGCCCCTCCTGGGCTTTGTCACTCTGCCTTCCCCGGAGAATAAGAGCCTCCCCCGGAGAATAAGAGCCTCCCCCTCTGAGAGGCGAGTCTCACAGCTGGGGTGGGAGTATGAATGAGGAAAGACATCCCAGCGCTTTTCAGCGACACCCTTCCGTGCTGCGTGGTGTCAGCCTCTAAGAGGACAGTGTAGTTGGAGAAGCTGCTCCTGGGCTCTGAACACCAGATTTGTGGCCCCAGGATTTATTTGGGCTGTTCAGACAGGCAGCCTTCCAAGGACACTGGCTTTCTGCGCCAGCGAGGGGCCCTGCTTCTTCCGGGTTTGAAAGATGCTTGGAGCAGGGACCACCGCATGGTCTTTGTCCCAGAGGTTGCTGTCTTTCCTCTTTTTCTTTTCTTTTTCATTTTTATTGTTTGAGAGAAGGTGGGAGAGAGAGAGAAAGAGAGAGAGAGAGAGAGAAGAGGGAGGGCCCAGAGCTCTCACTATAGTTGTGCATCAGTAGTTGTGATGTGGTTTCATTCCACACAGGTGGATGTGGGGCTTTGCGGGGCAAGAACTGAACCAGGGGCCTCCTGCTTAGGAGGCAGGAACTTTCACCATCGAGCCATGCCGCCAGTTACCAGCTGCACCACAGTTCAACACGTGGGTTTGCATGGGCTAGGGCTGGGAATCAAACCCTGGGCCTCACTCCCAGCATTCCCTCTTTCCTCTCTTTTTCTGAGTAAATAATTTCTCTTCTGCAGTCATCCTGATTTTGCTGGCTATTGGGAGTTATCCATTGTTGGCTATGGGGGGACGGCGCAGGTTACATTTACCCTTTGGTTCCTAAGTTGTAAGAAAGTGAGCAGGCACATTTGAACAGGATCTGGCCGAACCTGAAGAGTGTGAATTCTGAGGCCAGCAAGCAACCTTGAGATGGCTGCACGCCACTCCCTGCCTCCCAACGAGATGCAGGAGGACACTTCACGGTGCTTCTGAAGGGGGGACGTGTGGTTTGCGGCTGTGCGAGAGAGCAAGGCGGGTAGAACATCTGTGGAAATGTCTGAACAGGTAGGAGGTGACATGTGTCCGGCAGACCAGCAGAAGAACGAAATGACAGGCACTGGACAGGACAGCTCTGCTCCACACGGTGCCCTCCCTCTGTGGTGCCATACCTCTCAGACCTGCGGTGGATGCCTAACCCAGGACCCCCAGTCTTACGACTCCTGCTGTCTGGGCTGAACGGATACACTCACCCAGCAAACTCTCCCAGCCCTTGAACAAGTTGCTACGGGAGTGGGCTCTGGAGTTGGGTCCTGTTCGCTCCGGGGAGGATGAATAGGTAGAGGAAGGTGGTGAGTGTGAGAGGAGAACAGAGCAGTTCCTAGCATGGAAGAGACAGAGCCACCACTTCTGTGGGTTTGCCCTGGTCCTGAGGCTGACAGGTTCAGATCTAGCCATGCTTGTGTTCTGTCCTCGGGGCGCATTAGATTTCTGCTTTCTCACAAGAAATCCCAAGCGGCAGCAGAAAGCTGGGGCTCAGGAGAGAGTTCTGGGTGCAGATCTGGTTTTCGGGCCCAGCTCCATTTTCATGGAGCAGAAGAAAACACCCAGGGAAGGTGCAGAGGGAAGCAGGAAGTGTTGCTGTCCTGGCCATTATAAAGACGCTATGTCACACGCTCTAGCAGATACGAAGTGCTTATGTGTGTTATTTGACTTAGCCCTCCACACAACTCTAGGGCTACATGGTCAGATCGTTTGGGAAGCGCTGAGTTAAACAAACACAAAGAGATTTTTTTACCACAGTTCTCAGCATGTTCAGTGTGTTAATGTGCATCTTCCCGGGGGGCGTGTTATGGGAAGAATTTCCCAAACTCACTTGAGCACAGAATGATTTCCGAATGTGGTTGGGTTTAAAGCAGAAATGGGGAGGGGGAGAAAGATATTGTGGGGGTGGGAGGTCGGAGGTTTACAAGAACATCTCAAATGTACCCCAAGGATTAGCAACCACCTACTTTTTATACAAGCAACTGGCCTTGACTGAAAATCATGTGTGTGTGTGTGTGTGTGTGTGTGTGTGTGTGTCCATACACCCACACACTTAGGCACAATTGCAGCTTATCAACTCAAAGGCGGGAACCAGATTGATTTTTATCACTTAGCCCTTGAGGCTGCTCACCCCCTAATATTTGTTCAGGTCTCTGAGGGAACTCCCTGTTAAATAAGGCCTAGCCTGCCTCACAGGGGCTCTGGTGGGCTGGGGGCGGGGACGCTGGGGTGGAGGAGCTCATCATTCTGCAAAGTCTAGGAAGGAGAAAAGGCCAAATTGTACGCTTGTACCTGTGCTGCAGGCCCTGACCCCTAGAGGGCGCTCTCTTGGGCCTGCCCCACCTACTGAGGTCACGGGGGAGGCACTGGCAGCTAACACTCTGCAAACTGACACCCTCTGTTTATTTTTGCACCCCTAATTACCCTTTCAACTGGCCCGGTTTATTTTTAGAGGTCCCCCCCATCCACCTCATTAGCAGCTGGTAAAAGCTCCTGTCTCATATTTTTTTACCATTTACACCCTTAATTAAACACAGTGGCCTTTGTTATCTCTGATACAGGGCCTTGTTAGAATTTAAATAGGGTGACACGCAGTTATTGCCTCTCTGATTTTGAAGCGTTCCTTCCCCCTCCTTCGGTCCTTTTGTGTCACAGGGTTATGCAGCGTCCTGTCTCCCCAGGACCCACTCTGTTCCCTCCTGGTGACTGTATTTTACCCCACAGCCGAGGGCCCCGTGTACGGCAGGAGGAGACTGGGGGATGCCGGCTGCACTGAGCTGTGTTTTGTTTTTGTTTGGTTGATTTTTATTTTCATATTTTTGGCAACTTGGCCTCTTCCCTCTGTCTCCATCTGGAGTTCTGAGGGAGGAGGTGGGAGGGGATCCTGTGAAGCTTTGCCATCCAATGTGTGAACAAAACATGGACACTTAATTAAATGCACAGCAGGACCCAGGTCTCTGATCCGCCCACCTCCTCAGGAAAGAGCGGCCTAATTACCTTGTCCTGCAGGCCCAGTTTACTGTCAAACCTTCTTAATGGGAGAACGACTGAGAGCATCTACCATCCGAGGCACTGAGCCCAGGTACCACCGTGCAGAAGGAGGAAGGCTGTCACAGGGCACTTTGAGCCTGGGGACAGTGGCGTGGGCCCAGGGTTCCGGGGCAGAAAGGGAGATGTTTCCTGGGCGGTGATTGGAGGCTTGTGGAGGACCCTGTGTGTTGGACATGGGAGGGTCGTGGCTTGTCCTCCGTGGCCTGGGCCCAGTCGGCCTGTGGAGCTCACACTCTTCCTGACAAGGGAGAAACCTGCTGTCCCTGCGAATGGCTCAGAGACAGTCAGTGGGGGTGCGGGTTGAGGTGACCCCCAAGCCCTCCGGTGGCAAAAGAGAGCAGTTAGGGTCAGACTCATCTGGAATGGAATCTCGGCTCCTCCTCTGGGCCGTAGGCAAGTGACTTTACTTTTCTTATTTGTTGCCTCCTCTGTGTAACGAGACGATGGTAACAGTACCCGCCTCGTAGGAGTGATGTCAACTGATCAGGTGACGCATGTGAAGGAGGGATGGAAGAGCACGCTAGGACGGGGGAACAGTGCTAGCAAAGTCATAGGGAAGAGGAAATGCATGGTAGAGAGAGGAGATGGCCACATAGGGTCACATGGCACTGAACTTGAATGCCTCAGTAAGGAATGGGAAGGAGTGGAGGTGGCCGGCAAAGAGGAGTGACATTAGACTTTGCTTCAGAGAGATAGGTGCCTGGGACTGTGTCCCAACCTTTCACGACCAGGAATCTCCTTTCATCACCCTCATAGATCTCACCACTTGATTTCAGCCACCTGACAGATCGTGTTTATTAATAGCCCACGAGGCTGCATTGGGGTAAATGTACCGTTTCTAGTCGTTTTTTAGATATTGAAGAGCCCTAGATAGTCTGAAAGTGTCAGGTTGGGAACCAAGGAGGGAAAGGGATCAAAGAGCAGAGGCTGCAGACCCCTTAGTGCACACCTGCCGTCACCCGGGCGGGAATGACGGGCCCTGGCCCAGGGGCGCAGTTTCTGAAAGGCAGGAGCAGCAGGTAGGAGGCAGTCTGTGGGTTGAATAAACAGAACTTGGTGAGGAATTGAGGTCGAGGAGAGAGAGGACTAGAAAGAAGATGGTCCAAGAGGCCCTGGGCCTGGGAATGAGAACGTCAGTGGTGCCATAACAGAGAGGAGACCCGGGAGGTCCGGTGGCCAGGACGGAGGCCCGCTGAGAGAGGGATGCACTGAGTGTGCGGTCTCTACCGTCACTCACATGGAATTCCCCAGCAGGGCATGGCAGTTCGCGTGGCCTCTCAAGACATTGTCTCATGGGCAGAAAAACTGAGGCTCACTTGACCCCCCTTCCTCAGACTCAATGACAGGACTGGTGGGGGATATTAGTGACCCCCAGGCCACCACCTTCTCTCTTATCTTCTGCTTCAATGTCCCTTATGACCTCTACTTCCTGAAACTCTCCTGGGTCTGTCCCTTGGTGCCTGGGCAATGCTTGTGGACCAAAATAAGTCAGAAAAGACTGGATTGGAGAGGGGTGGGTGGGGGGAATCCAAAAGAGGTGCCCAGGCTGGGCCAGCACTCTGTCCCTGACTCCTGTCCCTGCCTGTGGTCAGTGTGGGTTAGAGCACATGCTGTCTGCTGTGGGGGAGGCAGAAAGTTTCTTCTACCTTTCTAGGTTCTTCTAGCTGGTCTAGCAACTAAATGGACCTGAAACTGATGAACAAGAGAAATAGGCAGATCCAGTACATAAGTATGTGTGGGAACTCCACATCTCCTGCCATATGTGAGAGGTTCCGAGGCAGAAAGGGAAGAATGAAGCCTTTTTGGCATTGTGAGCTAAGGAGTGAGATGAGGTGCCTGGGGCCTTAGAGCGAGGGAGGCAGTTCGCAGGACAAGAAAAGCAGATGCTCAGTCATTAGAGATGTGCCCTGACCTATAGATAGTTCACAAAAGGTTACCTCTGGTCATAACGCGTATCATGTGCAAGGCCCCCAATTGAGAATCTTCTAGGGAGAGATGGGAGTTTCTCTTGAGCCCACAGGGTCTCAGCTGCCTTCAGCTCAAAATAATCCCCATGCCAAAGTGGCATGTTGTGGGACGCCTGGTTCGGACACTCTCCACAGTCACGATCAACCTGTCTGCCTCCGCTCTTGCTCTGAGATGACAGCAGCAAAGGGGGAGGAGTGGGCAGCAGATGGCCGGCCCTGCGGTAGTAGGGACTGAATTGCAGTATCATTGGTGGAGGGCAACCTTCAGGGCCTTGGCCGGAGCTTCCAGAGTGGGGGCCTTTGCTGCTAACACACTGGCTGCTCAGGTCAGCGGTGTGCTGCCCATGTGGCTGTTGGGCAGTTAGCCAGGGGACAATAATCCCACTCTAGGACTGTCCGTGAACACAGCCCTCTGGCGTGCCTGCTTGTGGCCTTCAGAGCACAGTCACCCATGAGTTGGCTCTGGGTCAGGGTCCGCTGGATGAGGAACAGGGTCCCACCCCCGGTAAAGCCAGATCTCTCATCCAAGGACCAGATGTCCCTCGATGTGTGGGCCTGGACTTCACAGCCACTCATATCACCTGCCAACTTGTTGCCATACAGATTCCTGGGCTCCGACCCAGGTCCAGGGCATCAGAATCTCTGAGGTGGCACTTTACGTTGTCATGAGCTTCCCAGGCCATGCAAATGCACGTACAGTCTGAGAGCCACGGCGGGAGACCAGCCTCAGTTAGCCCTACGCTTGGCTTGCTGGAAGCTGTTTCCTGAGCCTCATGCTTGGTACTTGGACACCTGACTCTGGCTTTGGCTCGTGTGTCCTCCGCCTTCTGGCAGTAGGTGCCTCTTCTCTTGCAGGCTTACCTGGGCACCTGGATACGCAAGGCTGCAGAAGGGAGCCAGATGAGAAAAAGCCTCTGGTCCTGGTCGCTGGTGGAGGACAGGGGCATGTGCGTGGAAAGAAATAAGACCAGGCAATGCACACTGGCATCCAATGAGGGAATGAATGTAGACCAGCAACCGCTCTTGGAGCGTGGCAGCCTACTCCCCGCAGGGCTCCGGGAAGGCTTTTCCAGGGGAGGCTGGAGTGAGGCCTTAGAGAAAGAATGGAATTGAGGTTTCCCAGGGGAGGGAGGACATCCAGTCAGTAGAGAATCCACGTAAGTAGAGGGGTTGTTTGCCTCTGGAAAGGGTGGTGGAGACCCATGAAGGGTCCTGAACGCCAATCGATCCATTGCCAGTTTCATGTAAGGCAAAGTCCTTAGTCACTTTTAAGAGTTTACGGAAACACCAATCGCTCCGTTTCCCCAGATGCGCCAAGCAGGAGTGAGTACAGCTTTTGGAGTACAGGCGTGTGGAATGCATGCTCCATAGGCTGACCAGACGTGCCATGTGAAACGGGACAGGACTGTTGTTTTCTGTCCCGCTTAAAACGGGATGTCTGGTCAGGCTAGTGCTAAAGATATTAGGGTGATGAGTCTACGACCCAGGAAGTGGAAACCGGCTCTTCAGGGGTGAGAAGTAGCTCTCCAGGGGCCATTCTGATTAGTTTGCTTCGCAGGTTGAAAAAAAATGTTTTTAATTTGAATGTCTTTAGACAGAGCTTGTATCCTCCGGTTCCCACCACCTGCCACTCAATCTTTGTTTTACAGCCTCACACATTGCTGCCACCTGCTCATCCCTGGAGGTCCCAGAGTTTTCAGTGCCTGGAGGGTAATCCAGGAGGAAAATAATGAGGGTCTAGAGAAGAGCAGGGCAGTGAGACAACACAGAAGATAAAGAAATCTGACTTACTCACTGATGCAGTAAGAGAAGGGGGCCGAGGCTCCTGAAGTTCTCGAACAGCCGGGGAGCAGCTGGCGGAGGGGTGAGCCTTTGGAAAGAGTGGATTTCAGCTGTCACAGGTGGCCCGAGGGTCTGGCCTGGGGCCGGTGGCAGCTGGACCTGGCTCTCGGGGGCAGTCATGGCAGCCGCAGCACAGAGGGGGTAAGGGATGGGCGGGTGGTGGGTGATATTGTCCCAGAAGCAGGTGGAGAGTTGGGGTGAGGCCAAGAACTGGGCCTGGGGGTCTTCTCGCCTCTAGAGTCATGTGACGAAGAGTTGGGGTGGCTGTCGGACTGGATCCTGTGAAGGGGACCAGAGTCGGGCAAGGAGAGAATGTGGGAGGCAGGGCTGATTACCCAGGAGGCACTGCAGGAGCCGAGAAACAAGGCACCGGGGACAGTATAATAGCCCTTGGCTTTGCCTACGGGTGAGAAGGCAGCGGGGTGAGCTTTCGTGTGGTGTGGCTTCCCTTTGAATGAGGGTGCACTTGGGTGGTGGGGCTCCCAGGAATGTGGCTTTGCCTGAGGGGCTGGGCTCCCTGCCCCACTGGGCTGTGAGCTGGACCGTGGAAGGGTGGCTGTCCTCTGTCATGTCACTGAGTCCTCCCTGACTCAAGGCTGAGGTATTGCCTTGGGTCCTGAGTTGGCTCCGCCTGCCCTGCTCCCCAGCCTAGACAGAACACGTGGCTCTTCTCTGCCCCATGAGACGCCGTGGCGGGAACTCCTAACTGGGCCTCGGCCAGTGCTCCACTTGGGTTTTAGTCTTTCCTCCTCCCCGCACCCCGGGACGCAGTCAGGTTGGAGAGAATGGCCACTCTTCAGCTGTGGCTGAAAGTGGGGAAGCTCACTGGGGGGACAGGGATGGGGTTTGGGGTGACAACATTCAGTGCCGCTTGGCTGCACATTCTCCCCCAAAGTGAAAACCCAGCAAGCTTGCTCCCCCGGTTTGTCTCGGAAGCAGAATTTGGTATTTACAGAGGACAGAACCAAAGGCCAGTAGCTCCGAATGGAAATTCCGGAGTCTGGAGTCCTCAGGAGCCACTAGCTCTTGGCTTTCTCTCCCCCAGGAGCTCAGCTAAGGTTTTCTCTTGAAAGCGTTCAGAGAAGTCGGAAGAGGCACGAGGGGGGCCCCTACCTGGAGACACACTGACTGTCCTGCTCTGGGCGTGGACACCTTTGTGATATTTTATAACTGACGGCAAGAAGGTGGGTGCTGGGCAAGGAGAAGGGACCTGTGTGGGGGCCTGAGGGACGGCCATTGCCTCCTGTTCCTGCGGCCTCTGGCACCTCCAGCTTCCAACACTGCGCACCTGCACTAACCTAGCGGGCAGAAACCACAATTGGTGGTTGTTAGCACAAACTTTCCAGCAGCAAGGAAAAGGAATAGTGAGATATTTGACATTTAAAAAGACAGCTGGAAGGAGCAAGATATCGACTGACACATTCATTAAATGTCACCACTTTTGTTTCTCCTCCGCGCTCAGTGCTTAAGTTATTCTAATTTAATTACATAGCCACTCGATGATTTATTCCTCCTATTCCCCCCCGCCCTGCGCTCCCTCCCCCGCCCTCTCCAGACCTAGAGCAGCCCGGTAACTAGGTCCCTTGGTTCTCAGCCCAGCTGTGAAAGGTGAACAGGCCTTCAGGGAATGAGGACATGGGTCCAGGCAGCTGCACTATAATGTGTCCTCAGGGAGCAGGTCAGAAGCTGAGCCAAGCACGGCAGCCAAGCGACTACACTCCCATTTTACAGATGGGCGGAATAAGGCTCAGTGGGGTTATAGGATCTGCCCAGGGTAGACTGGGGAGTTGTGGGGCGTGTGAGGAGCCAGGACTTGGCCCAGATCCTCTGGCTCCAGGCTCTTGAGTTTTCCGATGTTATGGTGTCGAAGAGATGAGTCCACCCTCACGTGGCAAATGTAGCAGGAAACAGCATGCCGTGTCAGGTAGCCCCTGGGATGAAAAGACTGGAGAAGACGGTTCTGCCTCCAGCTTCATTGCCAGGGAGCATTGGGCGGCTACAGGTTCGTGGCCAGGAGGCCGAGGAAGGACTTGACAGAGTAAGTCACGCATATTTGGACACTTTGGGATAGAAAGTTACTGGTCACTTAAAGAAAACAGTATGTGGAGCTTGTCTGGTTCTTTGATTTCATAATCCATTGTAACTGTGGTGTGTCATTGCCAGTAATTTCTCTGGGGAGATGAAAGGCCATGGTACAAGGGGCCATAGCCCTTTCAAGTGTGATTAGCTAGTCGTCCGTCATCTCAGGGACCCACACCCCCCCCAAAGCCCTTAGACTTTCTAGCTGTGGGTTTTCATTCGTGATTGTCTCGCCCGAAGGGTCCCCCGCCCCAGTCTGGCTCAGACACAGGCTGAGAGGTGATGCTGCAGAGAAGAGAGGACATGTTCTGTCTCAGGATGCCTGAGGCACCTGCCCACATCGGTGCTCTGTGTCTCTCTGGATAAACCCTGGTGTGTCACCAAGCTTTCCCAATCTGTGCAGAAGAAAGAGCCACCTCAGGGAAAAGAGTCACACACCTCACGGCAACTCCCAGTCCTAACTGATGGCGAGTTAGTCATCCTCAGCTGAGACCCCAGCAGGAAGAGTCAGCACCGCAGTGCTGAAAGGAAAGGGTGCAAGAAGGCAGGGGGGCTGAGCTAGCCTGGCTCGGTGAGCTGGCAGGGTTCCTCTGAACCCCTGAAGTCTTCTGTCTGCCCACACCATGGCAGCTCATCAGCAGATTGCTCTTTTCATCCAGTGCAATGGCACAGGCTTTGTTTGAAGCTGCATAGTGCAGCGAGATGAGCCCTCCTACCCTGACTGAGCTCAACGCCACTTTCCAGTTGAGCTGCTACGTTACAGCCAGACCCTTCCTTGCATTTCCATGTTTATGGGGCACCTGGCTGGGTTTGGGGGCACTGGGCAGACTCCACAGCTCTTTGGCTGCTCTGGAGGAGTAAGGGATGCAGGGAATCAAATTAGTAGGCATGGCCACTGGTTCACAAAGAGGTCATTGCAGGGTTCTCCCCAGGAAGGGATGAGGCTGCAGTCGCAGAGGGTATATTTAGGGGTGCGTAAGTTTAGAGGTATATGCATAGATGGCTGGGTGAGCCAATTCTTCTCTAGGATGCCTTAAGTCTGGTATCTCAAGCACTTCCCTTACCACATTATAGAGTGATTTGTAATTCATGTGCCTGTTTCCTCCTCTGAATTTTAAGGTCCTTCAGCTTAGCGTGGTGCTTAATCATATAAGTTCTGGGATTTAATGATCTGGGTTCAGTTGTGTGATCTTGGGCAGGTTTCTTAACCTCTTAAGGTTAGAGGGAGAATGAAATGAAATCGTGGCTGTGAAACATTTAGAACAGTACCTGACATATATGGAGTGCTTAGTGTATGTTATTAATTTGTGTGTCCTCGGTTGTACCACATCACCTGATTTACAGGTGCTCAACATGTTTGTTCTATCAATTCCACTTCTGGTTATACACCCAGACTTGAAAGCAGGGACATGAAGAGATATTTGTACATGCATGTTCATAGCAGCATTATTCACAGTAGCTAAATGTCCAAACTCAAATGTCAATTGATGGATGAATAGAAAACAAAGGGGAAGCCTGGATGGCTCAGTGGGTTAAGCGCTTGCTTTGCAGCCCTAGGGACCGAGGATCAAATCCTGGCCCTGGCCTGTGCAGAGCCATATGCTGAACTGGGTAAGCTTCCCATGCGGGAGGCCCCCAGTTCAGTTCTCGCTGGCTGAGCATCCCATGTGAAAGGCCCCTGGCCTGGTTCCCACCTTGCACGTCTCCCGTCCACCTTTGTGGAACAAAACCATGTCAAAAACTGATAACGTACAACTATAGAGACTGCTCTGGGCCCTACCCCTTCTCTCTGTTTCTATCTGTCTCTGTCAAAGACAATAAAATATATCTTTAGGGGAAGCTGGGATGGCTCAGTGGGTTAAGCACTTGCTTTGTAGCCCCGGAGCCTGAGGATCGAATCCCGGCCCCGGCCCATGTGGACCCATATGCTGAACTGGGATGTGCTCTCAGTTCAGTTCTTGCCGAGGCCTATGCAGGAGGCCCCTGGCCCAGTTCCTGCCCTGCGCAGCCCCGTGCTCACCTGTGAAGTGAAACTATATGGAAAACTAATGTCAACTATGGAGACTGCTCTGGGCCCTCCCCCTTCTCTCTGTCCGTCTCTCTCTCTGTCAAAAAAAACGGTAAAAATAAATCTTAAAAAAAAAGGAAAAAAAGAAAACACAATGTAGTCTATTCACACAAAGGACAAATTTCCTATGATTCCACTCATAGGAAGGACCTAGAGTAGTCAAGTGCATTGAAACAGGGAAGCAGAATTGCGGGGGGTCGGGGGGAGGAGGGAATGGAGAGAGGCTGTTTAATGGGTAGAGAGTTTCACTTTTGCAAGATGAGAACGTTCTGTGGGTGGATGGTGGTGATGGTTGTACAACAATGTGACTATATTTAAAGCCACTAAACTGTACACATGGCAGATTTTACGATATGTATATTTTAGCATGATTTTTTTGAAAAGGCAAGAACATAGCCAAAGGGAAAGCAAAAGAGGCGGGCCCCTGCCGATGTGGGTGAAAATAGACTTGGGAATCAAAGTTATGTTTAAGCCCTCGATTTGCTTGTTATGAAAAATCGTTTTACGAGAGAGCCCTTAATTGATCTGCTGTTGTTTGTCGGCATTTTCATCCATCAGCTTTGCTTGGGCACACCTCCCTTATCATTCATGTCACTTTTTCCCCTTGACCTCTAAATGCTGGTGGCTCCAAAGAACCTCTCTTTGAAACTCTCCTTGTTGAGTTGTACCCATGTGGCCATGTCAGCCTCCCGTCTTGACATCTCGTTTTGGTGTGTGGGCTTTCTATCAGTGAACATCTCAGGCCTCACCTCTCTGCCAAGGTGCATCCTGAACTACACCTGTCTGCTAGACATCCATCCCTCCTGCATCTCAAACTCAGTGTGGCCCAAACAGGACTCATCCTTTTATTCCTTGGTGCTACTATGGAGTGTCCGGTCTATGGAAGGCACCAGCTTTTTTCTGGTGTCTCAAGTATAAAAACATCCAACACTTTTGAATCCCCCTTCCCCTCCCTGTCTTCCCGATCTGCTCAGTGGTCAGCCCTGTTGCCTCTTCTGTCTGTGGTCACATCCTGCAGAGACGGCCTGGTTTCCCAGTGCCCTGCCCGTGTCTAGCTCAGCCCTCGGTCCCCTCTTGGGTCTCCAGTCTCTCCTTGTGTGGGCTTGCCGCAGAGTGTGGCGGGGAACCGGCCAAGGAGTGGCCAGTCCCGCGCCCTGTGCTGGGGACGGACACCCCAGACAGCTGGATGGAGCTCAATTCAAAGACGCCCAGGACACAGCGCGGACTGCGTGGCTGAGCCGTAGCTGCTGGAGCGGAGGCTGGCTAAGTGGAGAGCTGTGGCCTTTAGACTAAAGCTCAGGGTCAGGCAGGTGCTTGCGGTTCCAGGTGATCCGCCCACTGGGAGCAGAAGCCAAGCCGACCACGGAGGGAGGACAGGCGGCAGGTCTGCTTCCCGGTGCACACAGAGTCCAGGTCTGTGGCTGGGTGGTGTGTGAGGCTGAGGGTGGGGGACAGGAGGGATCCTGGGGCAGAAGTCCAGCACCTGCCAGGGCCGACCAGCGCAGGCAGGGTGGCTGTGGTGCTCAGGGGGTTTCATTACTTCCCCCTGGATTCGGGGTGCTTGGCAGCCCTAGGAACGCCGCAGCCCTGGGCCTTCACGTGTATGGGCCCCTCAGCCTGGTATATGCCCCTCCTCACAAAGGTTTAGATCAGAGGTCCCTTCTTTCTCGAAGCTGTCACTCATCCTGCCCCGTTGTGATGTTCTTTCTTGGACTCCTGTAGCCTTTTATTTAGCCTCCTTGCTGTACTTAGCACTTTCTACCTTGGATTATAGTTACTTGTGTTGCCAACTGATGAGACTAAAAGCTTTCTGTTGGCGAGACTCGAGCCTGAGGCTGGCACGGTTGTGCGGCCCAATCGGCAGTCCTGATTTCATCCAACAACGAGCGTGCTGCTGTTTCCCTTTATTAGTTTCTCCGAATCGGTCATTCAGTAGCTGTCACCCTCCACGGGTCTGCTGAGTCCGCTGTGGTCTTTCCAAATGCTAATAACTACGGCTTTCCTGCTCTGCTTCCGCCGGGTGCTTGAACCCCTGGTGCTTTGAGAGGCCACAGGCGCCATTCTGGGCAATGAACTGCAAAGGAAGGTGACCTGTGTTCCTTTGGCCCAGAGCATCGAGGCCAGTACGAAACCCTTCCAAGCTCTTTTCCCTGGGGTGTCACAATTAACAACGTGTGAGATGCAAGCTGCTATGCCATCCTGGGTCCCCCAGAACAAATCCACAAGCACAGACCCATTGCTGACCCGTGTCCATCACGAAGGACACGTAAGCCTGTGTTGTTTTCAGCTGCTGAAATCTGAAAGCTGTTACAGCTGCATGACCCAGCCCAGCCAGAGAGCCAAGTTTACCCGATTTGGTTGATCAGCTGTGGATCCGGCCAGCACATTACCGCGTCCTGGTGGCTGATGGGTGACTGGATGGGAAGAGGAAGCCACATCGTGAGGCGGCAAAGTGTGTCTCTCAGCAGCTTGGCCCCCTTGGTGGCCTTGCGCTGTGGCATACCAGTAACTGAGATGCAGGAACGGATGGTCCCTTCCTCTCTCCTCCCTCTGCATTGCCTTCTAAGTTAATAAAAAGCTGGGGATGGGCAGAGAGGATGTCCCATTGTGTTAGAATGTTCTTTTTAAATTTTCCAGTCTGCAATAGGATTTCCTTATCAGGTTGTGTTTTACGGGAATGAGCAGGATTCCTCTCTGGGTGGGCAAGGGCACCGTGCTTTCCAGACCTGAGCATGTGGCCCGTTTGCTTAGAGAAGCTTTGGCACCTGGAGGGGCTGCTTGCAGAGCTGAACAGCAGAGGAAACAGCTGAGACCCGTGCACCAGATGCTCTGTGAGCCACAAGCTGGACAAAACACAGGTGGCTTCCAGCCTTACGGGGCGTGCAGGTATGAAAACCAGATGATGGGGATGCCAGATGGCCCAGTGGGTTAAGTGCTCGCCTTGCAGCCCTAGGGTCCAAGGATCGAATCCTGGCCCCAGCCCGTGCGCACCCATATGCTGAGCTAACTAGGGTGTGGCCCCCAGTTTGGTTCCGTGGGGGTGAGCTTCCCATGTGGGAGGTCCCCACCCCAGTTCCCGCCCTGCATGGCCCCCCTCCTGTGTGGAATGAAACCATGTCAAAACATCTCCATACAACTATGGAGACTGCTGTGGGCCCTCCCCATCTCTCTGTCTCTCTCTGTGTCAAAAACAATAAATCTTAAAAACAAACAAACAAAAAAAACCAGACGAGACCTGCCGCTGTACCTCTGATTGAAGGCACATGGTTATCTACATGAGACCAAGATTAAAGATGCAAGCTTTGTAGCGTCCTGTGTATATATGGACTGATAAACTTCAGAAACACACAATGACAAGAGACATGGGTAAGGACAGAGATTTAATTGAATAAAAATTCCAGGCTGTGACAGGGGTGGGAAGATGCAAAGCAGTAATTAACAACATAATTTTTAAAGTGATACACTTAATTAACATCCTGAGTATGTAGGGGGTGAGTAGGAGAGACAACTTTCAGCCCAGAAACACTGCTAAATAAAGAAGAGAACTCTGTATTATTAAAAAAAAAAAAGAAAGAAATATGTGCAAGAAGCCCTGCTTGTTGTGACTTCAGCAAAGCCCACAAGAGCAACCCAAGAGGTTTCTCAAAGCAGAGGGAGCCAACCAACGAATCAACCTTGTGCTTCATTTTATTCGGAACCTTGAAATTCATTTTACGCTCATCTCTGGGGGCGAGATATTGGGCTAGGTAATGAAGTTGGCAAGCGTTCAGGGTTCATTCACGTTTTAGGCTGAGGACCAGTCTTGCCTGAGGACCCCAAGAGCCTCCCTGGGGTGGGCTCTCAGCCTGTGGCAATCTACCAGCCTCCCAATGGTGCCGGAGCAGGTGGGAATGGCAGCCTTTGATGAGAGTGGTATGGGGGCTGATCATGATTGGCTCAGGAAGTGATTCTCTGGAACCCTCGGGTGCTCCCTCGTGTGAGAGATGTGCTTGGATAGGAGACGAATGTCTGAGCGCAGTAACTAGTCCATGATTCACCCAATCACATGCCCTGCTCCCAAAAGGGGGCGTGGCCATCCTCACCTGCCTAATGGTTTGAAGATGATAGCTGGGCCTGAGTTCACTTCCAGGAGGATCTCTTCACATTAAGTTTTGGGCTCCTTATAACCCAGAAAACTCAATTGTCCCCTTCCTAGTTGCAGGACCCACATCTGCTCAGTGATTGAGATAGCCCCCTTGATCGGGCCAGTCAAGAAAACTGATGTTTGTGGCCTTCTGGGAGTCTTGTCATGACCTTGGGCTGCTTTTTTTTTCTTACTCTCACTGCAGGACTGCCTGACTAAGAAGGCTACTGCTCACAAGACCTTTGGGGAGAAAAGTTATCTTTGTGCCAATGGCACAACTGCCCAGAACCTAAGACTCAGCACAGAGTGAAGTTTAGGTTCATCTCCATTTACTTTTCTAAGCTGAAAACTCCTGTTGCCACCATATTCTGTTACCTCTTGCCCAATTTTTAGGACTAGAAGATAGTATCCAGAGTTACGTCAGAAGAGAGACCTGATAACTTGGCTGAAAAGGAAGGTTACTTTATTGAGTTGTGGCCCCCAAAGCACGTGACATGTAAAGCATAAGACACAGGGTGTGTGAATTCCATGTACGTTCTTGACCTTCTGTTGTCGAAAGGCCTGTCTCTTGCAAGTCCCACACACAGCTCTGGATTTAGCATTGTCTAGTCACAGGTTGAAGGACACAGTCACCTCCACACATTTACCAGGGTTAAACAGACTGGTTTGAGCAAATCAGTGACAGGGGCTGGGTGGGAAGGCCACTATTAACAGAAATGTACTATTACAATACAGAATAGTTTAAACATATATATATGTATGTATATATATATATATATATATATATTTTTAACTAAATTAAATTTGGCCTAAGGTAGAAATCTAAAGGAAAAAACAAACCCTTTATTACCACTGAAACAAACAAATACTGCAGTACTTAGTAATTTACAGAACTAAAGTTTAAGATGAATATTGTCCCAGCGTCAAGGGGGCTGGAGTAGGCGTCAGCTGACTTGGTTTCATCTAAAGATGGACTCCAACTATTAACTTGGATTTCAAAACTCCCCAATCAGAAAAGAACATTGTATCTGGGTTTTCCTTGGATCTGGGTAGTCATTTTAAACAGCTGCTTGATACGTCCTGCAATTATAGAGCCAGGCATGATTGCAGACATCAGCCTGGAACACACACACATACCTCCTTTTCTTTACCATGAAGGCTACTGTTAAGAACAAAGATCCCGTTTTCAAACGAATACGGTCATTTACTGTGAGACATGAGAAAACACATGGCACGTGTGGTTTCAGCAGAATCATTCCTAAAGAGTGTGACTGACTTCTCATGGGCCATCAAGACATTTTCAAATCATGAAAAAAGTCAACGGGGCAGGGAAACCGCCCTGTGCAACCAGCTGAGGAAGATTCACAGACAGCGCAGGGTGCTCGAGATTTCAACATGGGGCGGGAGCTCGCATCCCTGCTTATGTCATAGCCGCGAAGAGCTTCGAAGAGTCATAACCAGCCTTGTGGAGGCTCCTTGGTTTTCTCATTCCTGCAGGCCACTGAGAGAGCAGCCACAGCTCCAGCCCGCTTCCTTCTTCTTCGGGGTGGTGGAGACATAGAATTTCAGAAATTCAAACCACCTCCCCCGGGAAAGACAACTATTTCACATGGTATTTTGTTGAACCAACTTCTGGGCAGTCTACGCTTCATTTTTTCCTACTTTTTTTTTTTTCTGTTTCTTGATGGCGGATCCATACAAAGTAAAAACCACAAAAAAAGACATCACCTTGGGAGACAAAGACAAAGACAGATCTGACCACACGACAAGTGTCTCAGCCTTGAGCAGTGAAGGTCGAGGGGAGTGATGTGCTGCCCCAGCTGCTGCTACGCACAACACTGTGTTTAGACGGTTGAACAAGTGCAAAAAAGGACGGGGCTGAGCCCCACGGTGTCGCCCGGCCACCGGCTCACGGCGTTGGAGGTGGCTTCGGAGAGGGACTCGACCTCTCGCTGTCGAAGCTGGCGGCTCGGCCCTGCCACTGTGGGGAGAGGAAGCCAGTGAGTGACAGTCAAGGGAATTTCTAGCTCACCTTCCAAAATATGTCTGGCCCATGCACTGAGTTCACCTTCCCGGCTTCTTGAATTTTGCAGTCAGCCATGCAAAACACAAGGAAAACAGCTTTAGGGCTTCTAGCTGGGAATACCTGATTTTTAAAAAAGATCTTCTGCAGCGATAATGAAATCTTTCTTCACTGTGTGTGTGCACGTGCACGCATGTGTGTGAACGAGGTGACTGGGCCCCTTCTGAATGCTTCAGCCATTTTTCACACTGCAAATCGGATTATGTTTGCAGGCCGCAGAGTACGCCCTTACTGCCAAGAGCTGTGATCATGAATTATTAGCAATTTGTCTGGGAGCTGTTAGTACAGCTACAAACCCGATATTGCTTTAGCTCAGGGCTCTCTGCGTCAGTCTTAATGCTTCCTAAGGGCGTCGGCACGGCACTTGTAAAGAGGGGCCGGGTGAGGGCGGCCCCTCCCCCTTCCAGGTGCCCTCACACCTTTGTCCTCCTCAGCCCAACCCTATGCCCTCTGTGGAAGTGGGTGATGTAATGAGGCATAATGGAGTGAAAGGGAAGGCCAAGGATGGATGGACCCGCCCTTGAGCCATTCAACCCTTCTTTATAAATTGAAAGGCCAGTCAGTCGTAGCTAGATCAATGTCTGCTGGGCAAGGAGCTGACCCTGTGAGAATTCTAGAGCCATCTGGGGGCTCTATGACTTCAAAGCAAGTCACTGTCCGCTGCTCATGCCACCCTCTTTGTGAGCCGAGGAGACCCGGTACTCTTTTAGGTGCCTCCGGGGACAAGGCTCAAGGTGTGTGTGGAGGGGAGGGGGGGTGTCAAAATGGCCTTTCTGGACCTGAAGTGCAGCGCCTTCTACTACTCAGGAGTTTCAGGGGCCTCCATTGTGAAGTGAGGGGGCCGAGGAGATGCTGCACCATGCTTCTATGCAGGGACGGGGGAAGGCTGAGGAAGGACACAGTTCTCCCCTCCACACAGCCGGTTCCAGACAAAGCCGAACCACCTCAGAGACCATGTGCCATTCAGCATCTCCTATGGAGCAGAAGGGAAACTGCTGAGCAACCCAGACCTACAGACCGCCTTGGTGCTCCGGGTTCTAAGCAAGCCTCTCTTACCCTTCCCCGGCTCAGCTCTTCATACTCCCTGTCCAGGCCAACCTGGACTAACCAAAGCCTGCACGATCAGGTCTGATGACCACCGTTACATACCCTGGACCCGAGCATTCCTCTTAGCATGCCAGACCCGGAAGCGGGCCTGGACCACCCAGTGGAAGTCTCTCGTTCTTGCAGATAAGAAAACAAAGACACAGAGACGTCAAGACAGAGCTACTGAGGGGAATGAGCCAGGATCCCAAAGCAGGTCTCCTAAATCCCAGCTCAGGGCTCCTGCCACGCCATCCTGCTGCCATCTCAGCATCTGGCCACGCCAGGGGAAGGACGAGGCGCCCAATGTGATACGAGACCTAACCTCTTCGGGTCCACACCAGGTACTTACTCCTAACTCCGGGAGGCAGGCTCTGCTTGCAGCATCCACGTGAATACAATCACAACCGAGGGGTTCCCTGGTGAGATAGTTTAGACAAATAAGTGGCTGGCTGTTGAGCCCATTACAACTTCTGACTCAAGGGTCTCTTAACCACAGACGATTACTCGTGCTCTCATTGAACAGACAGACCTTCAATGTAGAAGTTCTACTTTTTCTGTGACAACATTTAATGTTGGTAAAGGGTGCATTGTAATGACTGGCTTCTCCCCTGGGTTAGCATGTCACTTACACCACCTGATTGATAGGTCTGTTCAGAGGAGAGAAAAATGAAAAGGCACACTGAGTACCTGTTTTTCGTTATCTAACAGCCCACAGAGAAGGCACACGGGGCATAATGGTTTATCCAGGACAAACGAGGAAGGCACATGGCTCCCCTGCTAAGCCCTGGTGTTTTTTATGAAGATCAACACATAGAGGAGAGTGGGTTCATGGACAAGGGGAAGGTGAATGAATTCGGGAGGCGGTGACATAGCAGGGGACTGGCCCCTGACACACAGGGAGGTGACTGTCCCAGGTGACTGCGTTCCAGTAAGACCTTTTAGTGTTCTGACATGAGTCACGGTCCAACAGAGATCTAAAATCCCTGGCAGACGATCTGAACTTGGCCCTTCAAAGTAAAATGCCTGGGAGAAGGTCACTGGCCATGCTGGGCTCTGTGTGTGATGACAGTGGTGACAAGCAGCTCTGGTTGGAGAGGGAAGGGACCGCGGTCGTGGCCGGGGAAGGACACTTCTGGGGCTTCATCAATTTGTATTCATGAGAGAAACCCCAGCAGGAAAAACACCTGTCAGTTCATCTGTTCCTCTCCACCTTACTTAAAAACCCCAAACAAGCGAGTGGGGTGCCCCCTGTTCTCATTAATAAAAAGGAAATGACCACAGCCCTGTAACTCTTCTAAGAAAGGTGCCCGATAAATGCGGAGTGTTTTAGGAGTACGATGACATGCATCTGCCTGGGAGCTGGAGAGTCGCTTTCTTCATGTATTATACAAACAGGACAAACACGTTCCAGGAGCAAGACTCCCTCCTGCTCAATGTCCAGAACAGGACCGAAAAGGAGGCGGGCTGGGAACCCTAAAGGAGGATCGAGATGGACGTTCACACAAACACAAATCACTCAGTGTCAGCCTGGGAGGTCGGTCGATGCATCTTATAAAGGTGGGTGCTGAAGGTGTAGCTAGAAATCTGAGACACATTTGTACCGATGAAACCCTAAATTGCCCCGATGAATGTCATCTTCAGCTTCTTCATACAGAGATGCTGAGCTGGGCAGAACGTGGGAGGAGAGTGAGTGGGGGAGGGGGCGGTCCTGGGAGCTTGGTGTTCGGAGTCAAGAAAAAAGTAAACCCAAAGGATATAAATCAATTTATTCTCGCTTCGTTTTCCATACACTCTTACTTCCCTTGACTGTCTCATCAAATATTCATTTTCAAGGGCCTGATTCTACTTTATCTTTCTTTCTTTTGTAGCTGGGACGAGTGAGTTGGACTCACTACAGAAATAAGATTTGGAATCAATTATTTGGCTTAATTAGGTTGTATTCATCTCGAAGGAGAGTGAGTCTGGGGCCGTACCCTTCCATGTCTGTGCTGCCGGCCCCACCCCCACCCCCACCCCAGCCGCGTGGTCAGTTCCTTCTCGTTTTCATGGACAGCCCAGTGATGGGGGTGCACAGATCCAAGATTAGAAAGGGGGTGCAAGGCGCGGGCCCAGTCACCACTTAGGGTCAGAGCTGCCTAGGACAGCAGACATGGGGGGCACCTACTCCCTCATCTTACCAGCCGGGAAACTGAAGACCAGAGCAGGACAGTGAGTTTGCCTGAGGTGCCACCGCCCCTCTGAGGCCTCTAAGCCCCCACTCCATGGCCTGGCCCCTGAACCATCCTGAACAGCGTAGTATATTTTGTCACATATCCCCAAAGGCTATTAAACAGGGGAGGGCGCCTGGCACCAGTGACGTCCACTCAGTGAGGTGCCGGGTGCTGTCTCTAGGTTGTCTGGAGTTCTGCTCAGTGCAGGTGGGGGATGGCCGTGGTACCTCCCCCACACTCCTGCACAGAGAGCCTTCTGGAAAAAGAGGGGGTTGGGGATCCCCGCGGCTCTAGGAGCCAGACAGCGAAGGGGCTGGCCTCCCTCATGAAAGTGCCACAGCTGTGGTAAAACCAGGGCCACCTCAAGATAGACACGCGAGGCCTCAGACAGACGGGAGCTTCGTGTCACTCCTGTTGGGCTCCAAGTCTTTAGGCCGGAGCGCTACCAAGCACGCACCTACCCAGGAAGGTCAATCCATGAGCCTGGCTCCCCGAGGCCTCTCTCTCCCACCAGATTCCACGTGTCCAGTCTTTCTTCAGACACCTCCCACTGTGGGCAACAGGTGGACACAGGCTTGTCCGCCCTGAGAAGGAGCGGTGGCCGGCAGGCCCCCTGGGTGCTGCCCACACCCTTTCTGTGTCGCAGAGTATGGGGAGGGATTGCCCTGGTTTTCAGGTGACTCTGCTCCTAAGCTGGGAGGCCGTGGGCTGGAAGGGATCAGGCTTTCTTAGCAGATTTTCCAGTTTTATACAGGTCTCTAGACTTCCTAGGCTTGAAGCCTATTAAGAGGAGTGGACAACCACCCACCATCCTAGGACAGGGATTGGGGCGTGAGATATTTAAAACGAGGTTTAAAGCACGCCTGACCACCCCTTGGTCCCAACGCGATTGAGACACAGCAGGCCTGGGGACCACCCAGGTGACAAATCACAGGATCTTAAATTGGTGGAGTCTGGCAGAGGTGAGACCAGACTGTAAATGTCACTGGAAGGGACACTGTCCTCGCAGTTGGGAGAGAAATGTCAAGGTTATACCGCCAGTCAGGAGCGGCCAAGATTGGAGCGTGAGTCTCGGGACGCCCCAGGCAGCGCACTGACCATGATGTCGCCGTTAGAACCGGCCGGAAGGTGACCCCTTGAAGCCCAGCCCCCTCCTCCCCCAACGCAGAGAACCAGCGTTCGGGGCAGCAGGCTCTGCTCCCGGCCAGCTCCGGCCACGCAGTGAAAAAACCTGCCCAGACGGCCCGGCTGGCGCCTCGGGGGACTCACTGCTCCAACGGGGGCTGCAATTTCTTGCCAAGTTATGATCTCACCCCCTTGGGGCTTCCTCCTCAAGGACTTCCTTGGCCCAGGGGCTTGGTGAAAGCATTACAGACCTGGGCCGGTGGGGAAAGCCTCCTCCAAGTTCTTATGTTCCTTTTAGAGCTCAGTGTTGCTTTTGCTATGCTCGCCGTCAGAGGCGTTTTGTCAGGCAGCTGCCCACCATCTCCCTCCTTTTCCTCCCTGTCCCCCTGGGGGAGAAGCATGTGCCCCCGCCCCCCGGCCTCGCAGCAGCCGACTGCCATTCCCCAGTGCGCGCCGTCATGCAGCAAACATGCCAAGGGCCGAGCGCAACCTCACCCACCTCGTGGAAGGATTTCTTTACCTCCACCAAGGAGTGCCAGTGGGCGATGGGCTTCCGCGGGTATGCCAGCATCTCGTTCCAGTGGTCCCTGCCCAGGCCCTCAGCGTTGAGCCCCACACGGCAGACCCCGATGATCTCATTGTGGCCCACGCTGCGGGAGAGACAGAGCGCACGGCGTCGGGGACCAGACCTGCTCTCAGAAAAGTTCTTTCTCGGGGTCCAGGACTCTGCCCAGCGGGTCTCCCTCAGAGCTCTGAGCTCTGAAAATAGATGGCAGGGCCGCAGGACACCCACAGCATCAACGCTTGGCCCAGCGGCCTCCCTGGGTAGACGCTGGATGCAGACAGATGAGCCAGAGGTTAGAACCTCGTGGGCGCGTCTCAGGAAATGGTGGGCAGACGGCCTGACTTTGGAGAGTTGGAGAGTTGAAGTGTCTCTCCTTATGTGACTTGGCTGGCACATCACACCTACGCCTTGAGACATCAGCATTTGGAAATAAATCACCCTGCTCTGAGCACCATTTCTCCACACCCCCAGCGGCTGGGATGTGATTTACTCACTCAGCAAGAACATCAATCATCAGGCAGATAAGCTCACCGAGCACCTACAAGGCCCAAGAACTTGTCCTAATAATCGTGGGTTGGGACGCTGCCGTGTGGTTTCGTTCTCTGTCTGCTACAGTGACAAGGGAAGAGAGGAGCCATCGAGGCTAGAGCAGTTAGAAACTATTTCCAAGTCAGCTCTAACAGAAGACCAGGGTTTAGAGGAGTGGGAGAGAAGGAATCCATCCAAAAAAAGGAAAAAAATCAAGGACAGACATGCTGAGTCCAGATTATGGGAGGCCTGGACCACGGGAGCCATGGATGGTTCTTGAGAAGGGCAGGTCCAGGAAGAAAGTGGTCTTTTACCAGGAAGGCATGCCTTCGGCAGGCCAGCTGGATTGAGGCCGGGAGTGACAGAGGCCGGGGTCAGCTGGGGGGCTGCATGACCATCACCGAGCAGGAGGGGTGGCAGCAGCAGAAATGGCAAGGACAGAGAAGCTTTTAAAGGACAGATGATGGGACTTGATGCCAGATGGAGGAAATCATCAGAGGTAAATTCAGGAAAACGGATGGAAACGGAGCAGCAGGGAAGTGAGGCTTGAGCTTCTGCTCAAGGGAACCTGGGCTCTTCCCCAAACTCCTGAGGCCATGAACCAGAGGTCCAAGGTCCAGGAGCCCGGGGCGGCCTTGGGGTGGGCTGAGCAGCAGGGAATCGCGTCCCTCTGGGGCCGGTACCTACCGGTCATAATCCATAACCGAGATGAGCAGGCTGACTTGATCCATGTTCTCTGGAGGAATGTCAAAGATGATGGCCTCATTGTAGACGGGGTTGAGCGTGTTCTTCTTTATGGTGGTTTTCTTCTTCTTCAGTCTCCGCCCATCGCAAAGCAGGGACACTTTGACATACGGATCTGTGCCAATGAGGGGGGGGGAGAGGGGGAGGGGGAGAAGTGTGTTAAACACACGTCCTTGCACACCGTTGGCCACCGAGGGACAGAGCCCCAGACCGCCCACCGCTCATCAGACGGCATCGGTGGGTTGTGAAGATAATGACACCACCTTGTATTTATGGAGCACACCTGTCTCTGAGGACACTTCACGCTGAATAAATCAAGTCTTTCGTGACCTCAGGATTCTTGGGAGAGAGCTTAATGGACTTGCACTAATGGGGAAGTGGGCCCCAAAGCAGACCCGACACCTTCCCATAGGTGTGCTGTTCATGTCCTAAATCTTGGCTCCATGGGGCCGCTGGCTTCAAGGGGGTGGAGCTGAACAAAGACACTATCCCTTTCAGCTACTTGGCGTCCTTTCTCTGGGGGTGGGAGGTGGGGTGGTCAAGATTATTAAGCAAAGGATAGGGGGTAAAAATAGAATTTGATGGCACCCGAGGAGGAGCGATGTGTCAGAGGAAACGAACAGTGACAATCACAATGCCGTTCATGTCCTCCCCACCTGACAAAAGGATTCTGGGTCCCTTTGTCCCAACAAGCTTGTTGCCATTCGGCTTCAAGAAGGGAGCAGTGGCCTCGCTCCCTGCCTCCCCACAAGCCAGTTCCTGCCCACCGCGGCGGAGGAGGGAGCTGTGGCCCGGGGCAGTGGGTGAGGCGGGCCCCGGACACCCAGGACAGCTGGCTGGCCTTTCAGTTCTCAGCGGGATCGTGGGTTCTCTCCATCCCACAAGAAGACATCTTTTTACTGGACATCCCTGCGCCTCCCATCTGTGTTTCTTCTTTAGCTTCCTCAATGGGTATTTCATGGTCCTGTCTCTACCCTGAAATTTTCTACGCATCCAAGGGAAGGGACACCTGGTGTGTCTCCCAGCACCCGTGTCTTGGTCACCATCGTAATTGCTGTTTCCGCAGCATAGTTGGAGAAGCAGAAGCATGATTCATAGGTAATAACAGCTTTGGAGATGCTGATGTGCTGAGACACCTTCTTGCCCAGAAGCCAGGGCTCCTGTGAATCTGTCAGGAGGTGGGAGCCCAGCAGCCGCCCCTGCCAGCTCCTGGATTCACAGGTGCCTGGTTCTCTCTCCTGGGCCCCTAGCAAACCCCCATGCTCCCTGGGAACCATTTGGGTGGCAGCTGGGGTGCACGGCTAGTGGGGAGCAAGAACGACAACACTGAGATTTCTGTAGACACCCAAACGAGCCACTGACTAACCAACGTGACAGCGGCGTCAGTGCCTCAACGTGGGGACACTGCGTTGATGGAGGAATTGGGAGGCCGGGAGGCGTTGAATCAACCTGCTGTCCCTGAGGACCCATTTGGAAGGGCCCTCTCTCTGAGGGGACTTTTGGTGATAAGGAAGGAGGCATGTGGGAACTGCTGAGGGACAGCTTTTCAGTTCTGCAGCCTCCATTCCCCGTGGATATGCCCAGGGCAGGGGTCAGGTTCAAGACCAGAGGCAGGAGCTTGAGCTCCTAGATTGGTTGTTAGCAGGGCAACTCTAAACTCCTGGAGGGTGGGCCTTGCTTTGGAAAGTGTCTTCAGGCTGAGGCTACTCCTGGCTGCCTCATCTCCTGCCACGCCTGTTTCCACACGCTTCCCGGCAGACTGAATTTCCAGGTCACCAGGCCTGCAAAAACATGGCAGAGCCACGTGTCTCCTGGACCACTGAGCAAGAATCTCAGCTTCCTCCCCCAACTCTGTCCAGCTTATGGCATCCAGCGGGTGTGCTTCCCTGTAGGAACCAGTGATCTCACCAGCGCCCAGGGTTCTCGGAGGCAAAGCTTTGTGGCTTCTAGCAGAATGCCAGCTCCAGATGACCTCTGAGGGCCTTTCCTCTCTCACAGCCTGTGCTGTTCTATGCAGCTGAGGGTGGGGCCCCAGACCAGCATTTCTGTCACATTGTCACGAGAGCCATCATGATTCAGCGTTTAGTAGGTAGCAGGTGCTAAGGGAGTTACACACGTCATGTCATTTCAACTTCACACCAACCCTATGAGATGTTCATCATCCTCATCATCCCCATTTTCTAGGCAGAGTAGCTGAGGTTTAGAGAGATGCCTAAGCTTTGCGCCTAGTCTGTCTGACTCTGAAGTTCACATTTTAACCACAGGACAGACCCCATGTGGCAGAGATGCGTGGGTTTACTCACTCACCACCCCTTCGTGCTGTGCTGATCCTTATTATTATTTTCTGTTATTTGCATTGTCATGGTTCCAGGCTTAGAGAATGGATGGAAGGCCAGTTTAGATCAAGGAAAATAGGAATGCCCTTGGTTTGAGAGGTCACCACAGACAATGAATAAACTCCATTCCATCCCGAGTTTAGTCCAACATCAGTGCAGTCTGGGCTGAAGGTAACCTCAAACCCATCCTCAAAAACAGGAGGTTTGGTTTGAGAGGCTCCCATGCATCACCCTCTGACAAGACTCCTTATGCTAGAAATTCATTCATTTGTTCATTCAGTCATTCAATACATATTTATTCAATGCTTAACATGCTCTATGCACTGTTACAGACACTTGGTTACTGGTATATCAGTGAACAAAATAAACAGAAATCCCTGACAAAGACACAACCCCTGCATTTTCAGAGCCAAGCTGAGATTTAACAGGATTCCAAACCCAGGTTGCAAAGCGGGGCAGTCGTGAGAGGGAGGCTAGAACTTGGCACGAGGAAACGCTCTCGCCCCCAACCCTCTGACGTGGAACAGCCTGCCGATCACCTCAGGGGCTTCGGCACAAGCTCCCACTCCAGCAAGTCAACTTAATTACACGAGAGAAGATAGTGCGGGGACTTGGGCAGCAAAATCCCATTTCCCTCAGCAGCCTTGAGAATCCTGGGTGAATTTCTGCCCCTGGCACGCACTTATTTTGAAATTAAAATAAAATCTACGTTGACTATATTTTTGGAGGGAGCTGACTTTGCTGCCTAAAAGCTTCTCACATGTCCGAAAACGTCCTCAAACTCTTCCGGATGCCCCGGGTGTGGTGGTAGCATCAGTGGGGGGCAATGCGCTGGGGGGTGCTCTCTGGGGGAGCTTTGGACCTGGAGGCCAGAGCGCTGCAGAGGGAGTGGGGGCTGGGAGCAGAGGCTCCCAGAGGCTCAAGCCACAACAGACACAGTACTTCTGCGTTTGCCTGAAACCTCATTCGCTGAGCACCGGGAAACCTCATTGATCAAGGCCTATGCCTCCTCTTCTTCTAGCTGAACCAGGTTGCACCTGGGCCCAGAAGTTTTCAGCTGGACAGGCCCCTCGTTATGGCAACTGTGTTGACACTAAGGAGTTTTCCAGGAAGAAAAATAGGTAATTAATGGATAACGGGGAAAACCTTGCAGCTACTCTCATCCAAGTTCAGAGGCACCTCGGGAGTGTCTGTCCACTGGGAATCTGAGTCATCGGAAGAGCCTGTTCCTGTGTGGAGGGCCCAGACCGCTCCGTGGGCCTGCGGTTTGGGAGACTTCACCTCACTTCACTTCTCGGGCTAATTTGAGCCCGTGGGGCATGGAGGGGGCTGGGAGTGAAGGTGCTGCTCTGTGACACAGAACTCAAGGACCTTCACGGGAAAGAAGCCAACTTCTGATACCAGGTCTCGCCAAAAGGGTCTCTACAGATGCCCCCAAACAGGCTCAGTGGCTAGAATGGGACTTGTTTCTCCCGCGGTTGCCAGCAGCTCTCCTGAGGCTGAGTGTCCTGCAGGAACAACTCAGTCACAGACACTTTGCTGCTCAGCGGCTTCGCCCCCCTGAGTTTGTGTGCAGGGCTGCGTAGGCAGCGTGGGCCTACCAACATTCACTCTCAAACTCGGCGTAACCCTCAGAAGTCCCGGGGCCACGTGTAAGCTAGAAAGATTTTTCTTAACTTTTTTCCTCCTATGTATTCTATGTGTTCACCTCTTATTCGTTCCCTCCTCTAAGAGAAGGAATGATGGTAATAACTAATAGAGTCTCAGCTAACCAGCACGCATGAGGACTGGCAGATGCTGGATCAATGTCAGTAGACTCTCTGTGAACCAGCTGCTTGAGTTCCGGTTCACGGAGAGTATCTACTGAATGCTTATTGTGTGTCTGGCAAACGTCTACGTAGTTCTATGGATTAACAAGCCGCTCATCCTTAAAGCAAGCTGTGTGCAGTATATTTTCAGGTCAGGAACATGACACGTTACACTGCTAGGAAGGGGCAGAGCGGGAGCTTAAATCCAGGTAGCTGCCCCCAGAGCTGACGCTGCTGCTCTCCGAATACCGGCAATGCCCCCGCCTCTTCTCTTTCACGTGCCAACGGCTGGGCACAGGGGTGGGAGAGGTACCTGAGTATCCTGTGATGTCCATCGCCTTGAGGTTGCGACACTTGATCACGGTGAGGGTGAGTCTGCCCGCTGTGGGCAGGTAGCAGAGCGAGAACATGAGCTCCCCCAAATCCACGCTTTCCTGCAAAGAAGCACAGAAGAGGGTGGGTGAGGGGCACCAAGCCCCTCGTGCAGCCGCCGCCGGTCTGCTCGGGGCCTAGGACATGGCTCGAGGAGGCACAGGGCCATGACTATAAGACCTGAGGGTCTGGCCCCCCTGCAGGGAGGAACGGGGTATGAAAGGCAAAATGACCCCCTGGGCCTGCAGTAGAATTTGTCCCTCCAATAGGCCCTGTCAGACTCCGGGCCTGGTCCTTGCCTTCCTCTTCCGTGAGCCCCTTGGCTACTGCCGGCCCACTCCCAGCGCCCTAGAGGCGCAGCCCTTCTTAATCACTGGTCCCCTAAGCCCCCTTTACCTCTGTGTTTATGACATTGTCCTGAACAAGAAACAATCCGTCAGGTGTGTCCTCTCCCAGCAGGTCTACTTCTGGCCTTGAGCTCAGAACCCCTGTCCCGGCCACTCCCCAAACACACCGAGCCTCAGCGTGGAGGCCCACGGAGTGGTGGCCCTGCTGGGGACATGCTGCCGACCGCGGAGGGGTACGCTCACCATAGTGCCAGCTCTTGGATCTATTCAGACTCTGCCCATTTCCCATAAATGTGGCTTTAGCGCAGGGCACCCCCTGTCTTGTCCCCACCCCAGAGCATCATGGCCAAGGGTCCCAATCCTAGGAAGTTGCTGAGTGACAGGGAACAGGAAGACTTCAAACGTGGCGAGCCTGTCTGTTGAGTTATCCGGTGCTTTGCCAGACTGCTTTGTCTTCCTCCCCCACACCCTTGATGACGGGGTGCCAGCACTGTGACACGGAGATGCTTCCTCTCTTAGGGCTCCCAGACCCAGGTTGCAGGGGGAGGGGAGGTCAGGGTTTGGGGTGGGGTCATTGCTTCGTTCATTCATTCAGTCAACAAACATTAATTGATTGTCTGGTAGGCACTAGGTGTTGCTCTGGGTGCTGAAGATACAGGAGAGAACAAGAGAGGACAAAATTCCCACGGGGAAGCCGGGATGGCTCAGCGGGTTAAGCGCTTCCTTTGTAGTCCTGGGGACAGAGGATCGAATCCCAGCCCCAGCCCATGTGGACCCATATGCTGAACTGGGGTGTGCTTCCCATGCAGGAAGCCCTCAGTTTGGTTCTTGGTCCCTGGCTCGAGGGGGCGTGCCTCCCATGCGGGAGGCCCCCAGCCCAGTTCCTGCCCTGCGCGGCCCCCGCCCACCTGTGTGGAATGAAACTATGTTGAAAGCTGATGACGTACAACTATGGAGACTGCTCTGGGCCCTCCCCCTCCTCTCTGTCTCTCTCTGTCTCTGTCAAAAACAATAAAATAAATCTTAAAACAAACAAAAAACAAACAAAAACTCCCTGCCCTCATGGAGCTTCCATTTGACTGGGGCAAAGGACAAGAAAATGGGCAGATAAGTTAGATTGTAAAATGCATGTAGGAGAAAAAAGAAAGGCAGGAACGGGGACATGAAATGCTCGTGGGGGAGGCCACCGTGGGCATTTTAGACCGGCCAACTGCAGAAAGGGAGGCAGCAGGGTGACACCAAGGTCGTTGTCCCCTCTCCTCACAAAGAACAGTCCTGGGCTGGGGACTCATGGGGACACCTGATACTTCATTCCCCTGGAGAATAATCCAAGACTTGCCTACCCCTTCCCAAGCTCGGGCACCCAAGGTGCTCCCGTAGACAGTACTGACAGCCACCCTTTCCCGGGCCCAAGATTTGTCTTTTCTTGTGTTTTTAATGCTCACCCCCTGCCAGGAGCAGGAGAAGGTGAGTCCCTGGAGCCGCTGCGGGGGCAGAACCCCTCCGGCACACAGAGCCCTGCGGCCCGGCCAGCCGGCCGGGACCAACACCCACGAGCTCTGGTACTTCGTGAAGTCTTCAAACAGTATTTCCACCTTTGAGCCACTCAGGGAGGCAGGGAGTGCTGTCATTGCTCCGTCCACTCCACAGGCTCAGCTCAGCTCAGCTCAGATCTGCACAGGCTGCCAGGCCGGCGGGGGGCGCACCTTGTGCTCGGTCCTCCAGCGCCTTGCAGCTCACCCAGGGAGCCCCTCATGGTAACCCTGGCTCCTCCTCTAGACCTTAGACCACAGCCTCATCCATGTGTCTGCTGGGGGGGAGCATGCAGCCCCCTTTAACAGACACAGTGTAGTGGGGTGCAGCCAGGTAAGCGAAGGTGCCAGGACCCCCCTGCCCTCAGGTGCATCTCCTGTCTCTGTTGTCCCCTAGTCCAGGGAGGGACATACAGGAAACAGCCCTGTGACAGCGTGTGTGGGAGCCCCAATGTCCCCTCCTGTGGCCGGGGCCAGGTCAGAAGTTCACCAGGGTGAACATCCCATCTCTGACAGAGGCCCCAAGGTGCGAGGACGCCCCAGGTCCCCTTATTTCCCTTATAATCCTCCAAGGTTCCATCCCGCCCAAAGCGAGAGGAGCCCTTCTAGACTCAATGTCGCAATAAGAACCAACACCGTGGTGCGCTGACTGCATGCCCGGTCTTCTGCCAAAGCACCTCAGGGAGTCTCACCAGGGTCCTCTCACCATCCTTGCTGCAAACGGGGCAGCGACCGCTTGGTGCAGGTAAGGAGCTGGCCCGAGGCTGCGGGCGCTCCGGTGCCAGACACTCACAGATGGCTGCCACCCTCATTGGCTTCTGCAAGCAAGGCCCAGCTTCTTGCATCCGGGGCCTTCAGAGCTGGGTCCTGCCTTACATCCTCGCTTCTCTCAGTTCCTCTACGCTCCACATGGCTGGTATAGCTTCGGTCCCTTTTGTTAAAACGCCTCCTCCTCTTAGCTTTGCCCGGACACCCCTAGCTAGGCTCTCAGAGGGCCCGGGGCCTCATCCCTTGTGGGGTCCTCACCCACTTCCCCCCATCCCTGCAGCCCTTTCTGCCTCCAAGCCACTCACAGGCGTGGCCGAGCCCCCTCCACCCTCTTTGCTGCAGTTGTGCCTTCCACTGGTGTCTGGTGACTAGAGGTCCCTTTGGGGGAGTCACCTACGTGCCCTTCGGAGGTGCCCACTAGCATAAGAGTGACATTTTAGCCAGAAGAACCCTCGAAGGGATGGTTCCCAGTATCAGTGGTATGATCAAGGGAGGGTCCTGGTGAGGGATCTGGAAGCTCCCATGGCCCCTCTGAGAAGGGGGTGAGCAGCAGGTACCCCAGTGTAGACAACCACCGGGGGCCCTAGGAGCTGCTCTCCAGGGAGAACGCAGACACAGCAGGGCCCCCTCTTTTCTCTAGGGGTGCCCTTTCCGAGGGGGTATGCGCTGCTGGCTCTGCAGTGTGGTGTGGAATCCCCCACCATCCCCAAGAGGGAGCTCCACCGTGGGCCGCTGGGCCCAGACAGGCTGCTGGAGGGGGCGAGTGTCAGGTGAGCTGGAGGTAGAGAGAATCAGGCTGGGGGCCCAGCACCTCCTTGCTGAGGCTGACTGAGGGCAAGTTGGCTGCTCCCGGCTCAGTGGATCAAGGGGGTTACTGCTGCCCCGCCCGTACAGGCCGCAGAGGGCTGGGGCACTGGATAGAGGAAAATAAAGAGGCTGATTCGGAGTGAATAGAGAGGGGCTAAGGAAGCAGAGGGTAGCCAGCTCCCTCCCGGGAGAGCCCGGCCCATGGCTGCCTTCACCGGCTCCTCTCTCTGCTCTGTCCTCATCGCTCAGGAGGTTCCAGCCCCAGATCTGTGTACTGTCCTCGGCTTTTATCCACCTTACAGGGATGCTTGAGACTTTGGCTTCCATAAAACCAGGAGTGTGACCAGGGCTGCCTATCGGCCGGTCGCACTACTGTGGCTTTCATCTCTACCTGCTGTCAGGCGAGGACGCCTTAGGGCCCCTGACTGCTAATGAGCCCCCGGTGCTGGAGAGGTCACTGCGGAGACCCGTGTGGACTCCTAACCCAGGGGCCAATAGGGTGGATCCGAGCCCAGGAGCAGCCGGCAAACAGTCCGGGCCGGTGCTTGGAAGAGCCTGCTGCCGGGTCCAGGCGGGTCAGGGGGGTGATGCTACTTGTCCAGTGACATCACTGCACCTGACAGCAGCGCTGTCCCCTGGCGGCGGTCTGAGCAACGCGATTCCTACAGGCCCCTCTATCGCACAGGATCGCGCACACGGCTCTCCCGGGCTCCCGGCAGCCCTTCTGCAACATTGAAGCACTTCTGTCCTTTGGACGCACTCAGCCCCAGGCATGGAGAACATGTCCTATCGTGGGCCACCCAGGAAAGAGCCGAGAACCGCACCGGCTCTCATCACCCTGCCACGAACTGGCGTCGAGACCGTGGGCTTGTGGTTTCCTATCTCTGGGCTTCTGTGAAATGAAGGGGTAGAACTAGATGTCCTATCCTTAAGGTCCTTGCTGAGCCAGAAAACCCGATTCAAACTGGAAAACCTGTCACTGAGATGGCCCGAGGACGCCGTACTGGGTGTCTAGTGCCCGCCTCCAGCAATGTCTAGCAACTTGGTTTTGAAATCCACGTGCTGCCTCATTCATTCTGTCCCCCCACCCCCTCCCCCAAGTGTTTTGTTCTTCTCCAGGGCTCACTTTCTTCCTCCTAAACGGCTTCAATGCCTGCACCTCCTCCAGGCTGAGCGAAGCCTCCTCGTCTCTTAGAGAACACTTCTCCTCTCAGTCATTAAGTGCTCGCCCGAATCGCTCAGCAGCAGCAGAGAGGCATCAGCTACACTGTCAGGAAAGCCACAGGAGACCTGAAAGGATCCGGGCACACCGAGCAGGAAGTGCTGTTAAGTGACCCGGGGGCAGGGGGTTCTGGGAGCTAGCCGGGGAGGAAGCCAACCGGGCTCCCCTGAGTAAAGAGACATCCAGTGAGCTGCGGTCTGTGAGGGTCGGGGGCTTGGAGTTGGGGGTGGGTGTATGTCAGAGGTGGAGGCGGGACCTCCGGTGTCTGTAGCCCTCCCACCCCACCCAGCACCATGGCCTTGTCTCCACAGCCCAGGCCACGAGCATGACCTTTACAGCGATTGTGGGGATTATACGGTGAAGGCTGTGTTCTCACTGGATTGTGGGCTCTTTGAAGGCAGGGTTTTACCCATCATTATACTTTTCGTGTCCAGACCAGTGCCTGGCGCAGAGTAAGTGCTCAGTAAAGACAGCTGGTGAGTGAAGGGCTGTGAGTATGGATTTGGGGTCAGGCCGAGAGAAAGTTGCTCCGGCTCCAGCTCTAGTGATTAGGAGTGTGACTGACTTACCCCTTCATCGTCCTGGCTTCCTAATCTGTAAAATGAGGCTAATTATAGTACCTACTAGCTCTGTGGGTTGGTGCAAAGATTCAGTGAAGTACTCTGTGCAAAGTGAGCACAGACTTAGTGCTCAGTAAGATTGGCTGCTACTGTAATGACTCCCACTAGACTTAATTCTATTACGACGAGTTCGTAGCCTTGGGGCAGGGGCAGGGGAGAGAGGGGCATGTAAGGAGTAATCCCATTTGGCTTCATCAGTGCTGTGAGACAGGTGTGGACAAGACATGGGGGAGCAGAGGAGGGAATAATAAGTAAGCTGCTGAGGATCTCAGGGAAGGCTTCCGGGACGGGGTGACATTCAATAGGATCTGACAAGGTGAGTGAGAGGCATTTGCTGGCCGAGAAAACCAAGCAAGGGCTCAGTGGGTGCGACAGACACAGAAGGAGGGGCCGTGAGAGGTTCCACGGGCTGGCAGGCGAGAGCCCCAGCCCCCAAGCACCCCACAGATGAGGCGGGGGACAGGACTCAGCCCAGCCTTGTCTGCCTCGTGGCCCACACTTGGGAGTGCGCCATTCACTTGTGACCCATCTACTAGCTGTTCACAGATACGGGGAGACTGTAGTGATACGTACTACAGCCCATCCTCCTTGCTCTCCCCAGGAGGTGGTTCTCCTGCTCCAAATCCTCCAGCGGTTCCCCATTCCACACCTGTTTTGTAGCTGGGAAGCCTTTTTGTCAAAGGAAATGTTCTCCAGAAACCCAAATACTAACACATAAGCTGATAAAAAGGTGGCTCAGAGACGCGGCTCCCGGAGCAACTCCCTTCCACCCACCAGCCCACCTCCCTGGAGCTCCGAGGAGTCCGCTAGAAAGTCACGGGTCCACTGAACCCCCGGCACTCGTGTTTCTTCAGGACTGGGCCCTTGCTTTTCTTGCCAGCCGTCCTGCGCCGGGGGCCTCACACTCCAGCCATAATAACCTTTACCATTTATTGTTCGCTCTGTGCCGCCCTGTCCTAAGGGCTTACACACATTAAGCCACACAATCTTCACAAAAGCCTGAAGAGATGAGCACTAGCGTTATCCCCATTTTCTACAAGGAGATGCTGGAGAACAGAGAGGTTAGGCAACTGGCCCAAGGACGCACAGCGACTAAGTGGCAGAGCTGGGACGTGAGCCCGGGCAGCCAGGCTGGAGAGCTGGCGGTTGGAGCCACTCCGCCACCCTGCCTCTCTATGACCCCTCCTCCCCAAACCCCCCAGGTTCTTGGCACCTGCACCCTCCCCACCCCACCACCCCACCATTCTTCTACCGCCCCAGGAACTGCTCCCTGCCTCTGGTTGCCCTGTTCCCTCCTGTCGGTCACCTCGCCTCACTCCCCTGGCCTGATTTGGGGGTGTGCTTCTATTGTCCCTGGGTCTAAAGGCCTAGGGACAAGTGTTACAAGCACCTTGGAGCAAAGGCAAGGCACACTGGGGACAAGATCTGCAGGATCCGGTGGCCTGCCCATGAGGGGGCTGCTGTGGAGGGAGCCGAGACTGACACTCCGCCCGCCCCGCGCCCCCAGCGCTCTGCTGGAAGGTGGGGACCCAGGGTTGTGGGCACTCCTTCCCGGGGTGCTGAGAGCGCTCCTGCTGTGAGCACCTGGCCTGGCGTGGGTTGGTTTCCTGCTTGTGCTCAGGCCTGGCTTCCAGGGCTCCGGGGAGAAGGCTGGGGGTGGCCGCGGTGGAAGGGCGGGTGATGTGTCCCGGCTGACGCTCCGGCTCCCTGCTGGGTTCTGTTTGTTCTGAGCTCCATGCCTGTGTTCCCTCTCAAGTGCCTTCTGCCACCAGGGGCTTCGCAGTGCTATGAATAAATGATCGAGGAGAACTGAGGCGCCTTAAACGAACTCTGTGGATGCCTGTGGTGCAGACACCGAGAGCTGGGGACCCCGGACCAGGGACACCCTCCGGCTCTCTTGGAGCGGGGAGGTTGTGGCAGGAAGTAGGTGAGATCCCCGTGGCTGGGTTTGGTCCCAGCGGCCCGGGAGGCAAAGGCTTCTGTATCTGAGCCTCTTCAGAGAAACAGATGGTTTCACTTTGGAAACTTTTTCTCAGAGCTCATTCTTGAACCTGCCCTTGAAAAGAGGTTTGGTGTTCCTTTTGGGCAAATATCCGTGACTCAGAATCACACTGGGAGGTGCAGCAAATCTTCGTCAAGACTTTTTAAGAAGGTGGGCGGAAGGGGGAGGGTCTGCGTGGGGGTGACAGGAGCTGGAGGATAGAGCAGTTGGGGGATGTTCCGGAAGAGATGGAGGCAAGGCCTGCTCACGCTGGGGAGTGTGCAATGGATGCTTGTCTGCGAGCGGCCAGCGCCGAGGACCTTCCCTCCACAATATCCTCGTTCATGACAGAGGAGTAGACGGCAGCTTCATCGCATTAGGGATGAGCACCTGCCTTCCTTGCAGCCTTGAGAGGCCCTGACGTGACTATCAGGGCTCCCAGTGCCCGCCGCGAGAGCGGCGAGCCTCTGCTCTGTGCCCCACGCAGGGCTGTGGCAGCAGCAGGAGGGACGTGTCCTGGTCCCACGGGGTGGTCTTCTGGGGAAGCTGAGGAGTGCTTCTGTCAGCAGGTGACCCGAGGGAGGCGAAACGGGCAGAGCTTTGCTCTCAGCCCAGGGCACACACGTGAACCACCGTGACGGGGCTCTAGCTTCATCCTTCCTTTGCGGCCCTGAGGATCGTCTTCACCCACCTCCCACTCCCAGCACCCCAGCGTCTCTGGGTCGGGCTGGGGTGAGGCTGCCCTGTGAGAGCGCTTTACAGCCTCTCGTGGACGTGACCGTCAGTTCTGGAAATGTCCACTCCCGTTCCCTTCAGCCTCTCCGGCTGCCCTGGTCCAGTCTTTGCTAGAACCTCTTCCTGGTCCTGCTGCTAACGAGTGGGATCCGTCAGCGCTCAGATCGGAGCCCTCCCAAGTTGAAAAGCCCTGTTTCCTTGGCCTTCTAACGTTTCCAAGCGTTTTGGCCTCATCTGGATCCACGATAGCCATCAACAAAGAACTTTCGATTGAGGGTCTGGTGGGAAACTGGGGTGTTGGCTCTTCATTGAACCAGAGGGCAGAGATCACAAGTCTGCTACAAGGAATCAATACAAGCAGCCCCCGTGGGGGACGCAGGAGGCTTGCGGAGAAGCCGGGGTTCAAGTCCTGCCCCGCTGCTCCCCGGCGGCATGACTGTGGCAGTCACGGACCTTCTCTGACCGTCTCTGACGTGAGCAGCAGCCGCCCTCGGGGTGGCTCCGTCGGGCAGCTGCCCTGAGCCCCTGATTTGCAGGCCTATGAGAGAAGCAGGAGGAGCACTCTGCCAGCTGCTCGGAGATTCAGGTGCAGCAAGTGTGCAATCTGTCTGTGACCCTCCATTGTCCTGACCTCTGGGGGCAGGGGGTGGCCCTGTACCCCCTGGGTGTGCTGTCCAAGGCCCTCCCAGGAGTGACCCGTGAGTATCTGCCTCAGTGAGAGGAGGAGGGACAGCAGCCTTGGGGTGTCCCTGAATGCGGACACCTTCCAGCTGGGGCTTCAGAGGCCACGGCTCCTGGCGTTCGCGCCCAGGGGAAGCTGAGCTGGTCTGTGGTTTCCTCTCCCTTCCCTCCAGCCCTGGGCTTCTCTATCCATCAGCACCTTCAGCAAGCAGGGTTAGGGAAGGCGTCTGGTCAGCTCAGGTGATCCCAGCGACAGCATAGACTTAGGGCTAACACTGAACTTAGAGCCAGGAGGCCTGGGTTCAAACCCCAGGTCTGCTGCTAACTAGGGGAATGACGCAGGGCAAGCGCGGCACCTCCCTGGGCTGTGGCTTCCTCAGCTATAAAGTGAAAGCATCATGTCTGGGTGACCTCACCGTCTCATCAATAAAACGGGTTAACCTTGAGCATGAATGGACATGTGCACTTAAGCCCCCTGCCTGGCGCCCAGTACAGCGCAGACTCTGCAGACACCCCCGAGGCACCTTCCTGCTTTGTCCGGCTGTGGAGCTGGGTCTGGAGACTGGCTGGGGTTGGCACCAGCGTCACCACCACGATGCACTGTGACGATGCACCATGGGAGGGAGGAGCAGGTGGTGGGAGGGGAGGACAGGGAGGAGGGAGAATGGCTCCACCAGACCTGGAGGTACTGGGGAGGCGCAGGCCTCTGCCCCAGGCCCCAGGCTGCCCTGCCCCCCTCTGCTCACCTGGGAGCTCAAAGACGAAACATCAAACTAGTTCCATTATTGTAACTCCTCCTCCAAAAATTATAGGCCACGTGTTCTGCCAGAGTGGCTAATGTCACCCATTGGTGAGCAGATGACACTCTTGGTTATTTCCTCTCTTCCAGGGACCCAATGCAGAGTGGCTGAAACCCAGAGACCGCAGGGAGGCAGCCCTGGGGATGGGGAGGGGAGGGGCCCGCGGGGCCGGCCCGTATGTGGGAGCCACGGCTAGTGCGTGGGTTCCTGAGCCACAGCAGTTCTTCCTGGCCCTTCCTGACAGAGACTGGCTCTTGGAAGAGCCCCCAGGGCGAGCCCAGTCTGGCATCAAGGCAAAGCCAAACCCCACAGCCACAGGCCTGGCCCAGCCCAGCCTCAGGCCCCTGGTCTGGATGTCTTCAGAGTTCCTGCCACAGAGGCGGCGGCGGCTGCTGCTGCTGAGGGTCCTGCTGCCCCCACCCCTCTCACCTCTCTGGCTCCTTCACCTTTCAAGTCGCTGCCCACCTCACTCAGCAGCCAGGGTTTCCTCTCTCACCTCTTCCTCCCTCCCCACCCCCACCGGCCTCTCCTGTCACACCAGACAGAAGCATCTCCTGTCTGCGTCAGCTGAGACCCCCTTCCTCACGGGGGCAGGCCCCCAACAGGAGTGGAAGCAGCCCGTTCCCAGAGAGACCCAGGCCCCTTCCGGCTGGGCGTCAGATCTCCCAGGACCCAGGTGGCTCCTGTGGGCCCCGTGTTCACTGCCATCCACACCCCCCACCATGCTGCAAAGCGCCCAGTGACTCCATTCCAGCCCGCTCCCTTCTTCGAGGCCAGAGTGGGACGTCGTTGGTCTCTTTAAAGAGTTCCTAGCTGCGCACCCTCCACAGTCAGTAGTTTCAGAGTAAAGACCTCTCTGTGAGACTCAGTGGAAGAGCTCACTGCGAATACAGACATCCTTCAAGAGGACGAAGGTTCCTCCTCGTTTTACAGACCAGAAAACGCAGGCTTTGAAAGACTGTGTGGCCCAGTTGATGCTAGATGGACTTTTCCAACTCCTAGACCACGATGGAATCCCTCTTGCTCACTTTCCAATGTTGCTCCACGTGTGTAAATTGAGTACCTACTGGGTGAAGGCCAGCACTGAGTACTACCAGGGACACACTACAAGTAGACAAGACCCATGGGTGGCAGTGGGAAGCCAAGAGCCCTGGATTTCAGTAAGGATGGTTACAAGGAAGAACCTGCCAGAAACTAGCCGTCACTGAGCACTCTCATGCCCTGGGCCCTTGGCTGGGAGCTCTGTTTATGAATTATTCTTATCCACACTTTATAGATGAGAAAGCAAGCACGGAGATGTTCACAGAGGTGATAACCAGCGCACCTTGCTCGAGAGAAGGAGGGTGGGACTCGAACTTACCCAGCCAGGCCCCAGGGCTACCCTCTGACCTGCCACACCAAACCAGCTCAGTTTTCTGAAAGGTTGTCACAGGGAATCATGTTCATGACACCCATTTTCCAATGATTCGGTTTCCCCAAATGGTTCTGGGGCCCTGAGTAAGTAACATGTGCTGTATGTACGTTATGCCAGTTACTCACGTTCATAAATCTTTTTTGAAGAATCTCATTTGTCACCACAGATTTATGAACTAGGTTTATAATCACCCCCACTTTGCAGATGAAGAAACTGAGGCTCAGAGGTGTTCACACCTCGAAGGTTCCCTTTTCGCATTAGCTGCTAGAACGCTTAAGGTCGGACGTGTGCTTCCTCTGGGTGTCAGGGCATGCACGCTGTGTGGTGGCCGGGCTGAGATGCATGGGACATTGTGTCCTGCATGCTTTCGCCACACTTGCATGCTATTTTAAACTTATTTTTGATCATGCTATCTGGGTCCTCTGTGCTAGCTAAATCCTTTTTGGAGCAACACAAAGTGAAAGACAAAAATAAAAGAAAATGTTTATGACTTGTGCTCACTTAGCCTCTCTTAACTGAGTTTTCTCTAGCTGCAGAATTAGGAGAATGCCCGTCCAAAGACTTGCTAAGGGTAACCTGAGACCATGTGTGCACAGGCTTCTTGTAAGTTCAATAGTGCTATCTAAAGGCAAGGTGCACTTGTGAGTACTATGATTATTCAAAACAAGATGCGGCCCCTGCCCCTGAGGCATCTGTACCATGAGTGGTCTGGACCCAGGGATTGGGGAGGAGGGCTTGGCGGGCTGCGACCCAGCGCTACGTATTAGGAAGACACCCAGAGCTGCTGATGGGTTTGTCAGAATGGCCCAGCACGGCCTTGACTGGGGAACAGAGCTGTGCCAGGCCTCACACTCCCCATGCCTGGAGGCAAAGCCTCTGTGGAAGCTGCCCTGGTGGCCCCACTGGGGAGCCATCTGGCTGAAGGACAGGTGATGTGCCCAGGGCCACCCAGGCCCCCAGCAGAAGGTCAACAGTTCACTGTGAGGTTATAGGGCTCCCCCAGGAAGAGAAGCCGATGCACACATCTCGGGGAACCCAGGGACTTGCTGATAACAGGCTGAGGTCTGTGGAGAGAAGGCAGGTCTAGGGTCCTCCAGATCCATGAGTCTGTCTTTGCTACCCCACTCTGAGCCTGGGCCCTGCACACCTAACTATCTCCTGTTTTCCACACCGATCCTTCCCTTCTTTCCAGCATTCTTCCTGAATTATTTAATTCCAGAAACTCCCAGACCAATGCAGCCACCCGCTGTCTCCAGAGCATTCCTGCCCCTCACGGCAGTCACGTGATTTTTCTAAGCAGTCGGCAGGCTCTGGATTTCATCAAAATGTGAATGGTGGTTATGTCCGGATAACTGGCTTATAGTGAATAGCATTTCTTTCTTTTTTGTGTGTGGCTTTCTGTATTTTCCAACACATCGAAAACAAGAATGTAATACTTTGCCTTGAGCCAAGGAAATGTAAAATATATTACAGACCTATAGCTTTTAAAGAAAATGATTTCGGTTTTGGTTCTCTGTTCTATCGCTTTAAAACTGTGACCCTGGGGAATTTCCTCAGTTTGTGTCATCTATAAAATTGAAAAACGATTCCTCACTGTGTTGAGAGGGTTAAAGGAGATAAAGCACTTGGAAAGTGCTTTCCAAACATGCTGTTGTTGTTAGAATCAGGGGCAATAAAACGGTCTGAGGTCCTTTCTCATGGACATTTCATTATATCCTCACGGCAATCTTGTGAAATACAGGTTATTTTCCACATTTTACTAATGAGGAAACAGAGAGGTGATGTGATTTGTCCGAGGCAACCCAGCAGAGGCAGGATCCAAGCTCTGGTCTCCTGACTCCCAGCCCTGTTTACTTGCAGGTTCTTGAGGGCTGGCAGCTGGTTGCCAAATGCCTCACAGATCCTGAAGGACCAGAGCCCACCCCGTGGCCTTGAACAGTTTGCCTCAGCTTCCCCAACGTGAAACGGGGAGATCGTCTTACTCCCCCTTTCTCAACACGCAGGAGACGCCACGTGAAAGGGAAGCAGTTGAGGTTTAGCTTAACCACTCACACGGGTATGTAGCGAGTTGCATAATCTTCAGGACAGGAGGTCTTCCTGAAACTCTTTTCCAAATGCAGTTTCTTAGGGCAATCAAAGAGTGTCCCATGCTGGGGGCCGGCGTCCTCTGGGGAAGGGGACGTGACAGAAAGCTGCACTCAGGTGGGCAGGGCCCTTTTCTGACATTCTTCCCTCCTGTCTCATGAAAGAGGAAACTATTGCTCAGCCAGTTTCTCTGGTAACAAATGAAACATCGCCAAATGGAGTTGGGGAAACTCACTCCCTAAAGACAGCTGTGTGTCTGCTCAGTCTTGGGTCAGGTTTAGTAACACCCAAAACAAACAAACAAACAAACAAACAAACACCCGCCCCTGCCGGCAGGAATTGGAATTACAGAGGCACTCAATGCCTGCCTTTCGCCCTGGCCTCTCCCTCCCCTTCCCTTGTCAACCATAAAAGCCCCCTAAACAAGAAAAGGGTTAGGCCCCATGTTTGCTCCCCTTAAGAACCACCTCAGAACCCTAACCCCACCTTCAAAATGTCTGTCCAGGATCTGCCCTCCCAGGATGCGTTGCCAGTTCCAGAATTCTCCTGAATTACGCTTCCACGACCTTAACCCCCAGGAACTCACAACGGAGCTGCTCTGTGTACCTGCTTTTTCATGTCCAGCTAACGCTCAGGTAGTCAGTCGGCTGCACTGATTTGGGGGAGAAGGGAAGGGGGGCTCCTTTGAGTGTCTCTCTAGGAGGAGCCCTGGGGAGTGACAGCTGGAGCTGGCTTCTGACAAGGTGGGGGAGGCATTTTCCAGCCGGTGCCCCAAGTCACAAAGCCGGCCTGTCCCCATCTTCTCAGGAAGGGAAATGGTTACCATGCTGTCCTGACACAGCGCCCTAGCTGCTTCTCTCTCTGGAAGTTGGATGGCTCCCAGCGCATGGCCCAATGTGTCACCACAGAGCTGTGAGTCAACCAAAGGCCCCTGGAGGAGGTGGACTCCTCAGGCCCCTAGGGGAGGAGCCCCACATCAGACTGTGTCCTGGGGACACACTCTCCTCTCCCCTCCTCACAAAGATGAGGCTGCTGCTTCAAAGCTCTGCCTTCCTAAGGGCGGTAGGGAGAGGGAGTCTGCTGGGCGGGCACGGGGTGGAAGCACCGGGTCCTCAGGTTCCGCCCTTGCTCCCTTTAACGGAAGTCACCGCACACAGGGTCAAGGGCACGCAACTAGAAGACCTTGGGAGTCTCTGATCACTGGGCCCCAGCCCAGAGGGCCTGGGAGAATCACACAGGCCCCTCCCCTCATGGGGTCTTCCCTGGCATCTCCCTGCCCGTTTCTGGGGACTGGCACCCTCTCATTTCTCCACGTCCGTCTGTGGTTCCCTAAGGTTGTCCTTCTTGGTGGAGACCCCCTGTGATCTGTCCACAGGTCTGGGGCCCCCACCTTGGCCTCGTGTTGGTGGGAAGGGCTGTTTCATTCTCAGGCCCCTGGCAGATCTGGGAGGATGGAGATGGAAAGTGGCCCCCATACCCCCATCTCAGGGGGCAATTCCACCTGTCCCCTAAGTCAGGGCTCCTCCCACATATACAGGGACGGCCCCACATGCCCCCTTCCGGGCCCACAGAATGCCCATGGCCTTAGAGGTCCTTAAGTACCACAGGAGAAAATAAATGCCACTTGCCACCACTAAAACCACAATTGTGTTCCCCGGAGGGTGGAGCCTGGCCAAGGCCTTAGGGCTCCGCTCCCTCAGGGAGAAGATGGCCCTGTCACTCCATTGAACACCATGTTGGGTTCTGAGTGTTCAAAGATGGGGCTGAAGAGAACTGAACTGGCTTCCCAGGGCAATTTCAAGAGGGGTGCTGTTTGTGATTGAGACGTGGAACCTGGGGGAAGGTGGGGAGGAGCCAAGAGGATGATGGGAGCTGGCATTCTACGGGGGGCACCGTGGGGAGAAGCCCCAGCCGTCTCTAAGCCATGGGAGGCTCTTCACTAGTGGGAGGGTCAATCCCCAATCCCCATGACAACAAACCTCCCGCTGACGCACTGCTACCCACCCCATGCTGCTTGGGGTCGGGGGAGCTGTGCATGTGTCCAGTGACTGGTCAGTGGCGAATGGGCCTCTGGAGGCCCAGAGGACAACATTTCAGAAACAGAAGAGCCAGGGGAGCTGGGGGACACCTGCTTTCCCCATCGCAGGAGAGGCGGGGCCTTGGGGACAAGCCTCTGAGCCCGCCCCAGAGAGGCAGCAAGGAGAAGAGGTAGGAGCCGATTCACCCGGTTTGACTCCCAGCTCGGCTTCTCGTGGCTTTAAGACCTTGATGAGTTTCCGGGCTGGAAAGTGGGGTAATAATGGTAGCCTCCCGGTGGTGGTGAAGATTCACTGCACGGATAAGCCATGGCGCTTAGAGCCAGCACATAAGATGCAGAGGGGCCCTGGCTGGACCCCACTTATATCTGCAAGCGGAATTCTGCACGTGGTCGGTAACCCGAGTCTTGTTCTCGCATCCATTTCCCATCGCACCTGGACTCCCGCCCACCCACCCCCACACTCAGCCAGCGATTCCTGATCACAGTATAAAATAGCTCCCGGAGAAAGCGGTCTCACGGTCAAGGATGTTGGTGCCCTCCCTGACTTCCACGCTGTGCCCAGGCCAGCAGGGTAGAGCTCTCCCATGACGGACGAGTCTTCTGAAGCGATCCTGGCTGTCTCGGGCCATCCAGAAGGCGGGCCGTGCCAGCCTGCTCTGGCTTCTTGCCCCAGCCCCTCCCATCCCAGGGGCCTGAGGCTAATTCCCTCATCCCAGGGCCAAGTGGAAAGCAAATGTCAAGAAAAACCCTCCACCCCAAGCTCTCTCTTTGTCCAAAAGGAAGGCATTAAATATTCATGGAGGATGAGTAGGTGTCAATTCAGACATAAGAGAAAAATATGGCTGCAGGGGACAACTGATAAGGATGGATGAAGGCCAGATGGGCACAGGGTTGGCGGGGGAGTGAAATGGAGGCTGACAGCTGGAGAGGTCACATTATTCCAAATTGCTGCTGACACTAAAACACCATAAGAATATGCTGGAAACCGGACAAGGTTGACCTAGACTCCACCGTGAGACTCGTGTTCTTCCTTCTCCAAGGTATAAATATTCATGTGTGATGGGGAGGCTTTGAGGTCAGGGGTTCGTTGGCTTAGGGGCTGAGACACTTTGACAAATGCCTCTGTTATCTGTGGCTTTCTGGCTAATGTCGCTGGCTGGTTTGCTGATTTCTAGTCTCCGTAGAGACAGGAAGTCTCTTGTGTGGAAGAGACTGATGGTTGGCAGAGAGAAAGTCGTCTTGCTTTGTGCCTTTTGTCACTTCAGGCCTTGGTCTCCAGGTTGTCTCTTGGCCCTCTTCCCTACAGGACAGAGAGGCGCACGGGCCATGAATGAAGACAGTGAGTGGGCAGGACCTAGGGGAGGAGTGGGTAAGGAAACAGGGCAAGAGGAGGCATGTGACTGTAGACCCCCCTACCCTGCCTCCAGATAGGTGTGACTTTTCTGGTCTTATCTTGTGCGATTGTGGCAAGAGGACGTGGAGCCGGATCAGCCCCAAAGCCCTTTCCAGCTCTGACCTCCCCCAAGCCCATGAGAACATGGAGTGGTAACGCTGTGGAAATGAGCAACCCCCTCAGGGGCTGGCCCAGTTTTCCCAAGGCGGTTGCTTCCTGCTCATAGTTACATCCTGTGACCCCAGACTCTGAGCCGCTTCCGATCCAGGGGACCCACAGCAGTCCCTTCCTCCTGAATGAATCCTGGAGTTCGAACATCCTTGACAGTGTCCAGAGGGAATGTTTGGCTGTGGCTTCCCTTGTGACCAAATGCTCTCTCTCCAGGAGAAAATGTCACTGTGGGTTAACAGGTGACAGAAGCCACAAGACAAATGCATATGCCCTGCACATCAAGGCCAGGAAGTACGTAACGAGTCCCGGTGTTAACAGAAGAGATGGGTAGACGCCTGAGCTAGTTGGCTAATTTCCCATTTGTTCTTGTGCAAGGGAAGGATCAGATCTTTACACCATGGACGTGCACCGCATGCTGCAGGAAGCCAGCCGGAGTGGGCAGTGGGGCTGCCTGGATAATAGGAAGTTAGCAACAGGGAGAAGGGAACCGTCTTCTTTGTTCTGAGCCTCCGGCAGCCTCTTAAGGCCATTTCCTAGGAAGCTGCAGGAAGAAGCTGAGTTTAGAGCTGACTTCAAGGAGAACACCCAAGGCCAGCAGAGCGGTGACCGAGCGACGGCTCACGGCCAGGTCCAAGCCATGTCTGGAACAATTAGCTGTGTGTTCTAGCATCACACTGGGAAACTAAACCCATGTACCCAAGAATGGCCCCAGGTCTCCGTGGGCCCAAGTGAGAGGGCGTGGGAAGATCGGTGCCCATCCATCACCTCTGCTACAGGGAGCGTGCAGGCGTGGCATGCTCACCTGTGCTGCGGGGGTCCTGCTGTCGCTCTGGGAGTGGGTGGCCTGTCTTGACTCCACACCCTGCCTCTCCCGCTTCTGTGTTCTGGATGGATTTTCAGCCATCCTTTTCTGGAGTAGCCCTGGCCTTTTGGGAAGCCTCAGAAAAGTCAAGATCCAACTGGCCTCAGAGCCTGAGGCCTGAGGTTTGAGCGTGGGGGTGGGGGGGTAGGGAGTGGGGGGTGTCAGATCCCCCTCCCCTGTCATTACAGCACACTCTGATTTCCCTCCGCCATCATTACAGGACATGAGTGCTGACGGTAGAGCTGTGGGTCATGGAAGAGGAAAAGCTGCCTGGCTCCATCACAGAACAAGAGGTCCTTCCAGACAGGCAACCAGGCCCCTCCCCGCCTCCTGTCTTCAGGGCAGAGGATGAAGGGAAGACCCCACCACTCAGGGGCTGAAGGGATAGACTGGGTGGGGGCTGGGACTGGACGTTCAGCCCACAGGCCCGAGAATGGAAGAGAGGAGTGCTCAGCCTTCCACAGACCACGAGGTTGATGAGGCCGGGTCCCAGGGACTGCGGTAGTAAAGGAACGTGAGCAGAGACACGCAGACCAAAGGCAGCTCCGCTGAGCCGCAAGGAACCGGGGGCCCTGCAGCCCTGTCTGGACCCAGGCAGCTCTGACTCAAGCAGTGGGTCCAGCAGCCAGGAGGGCCCAGCCAGGACTCGCTGGGGCCTCAGGGAGGGCTTCACACATTATTCAGAACAGCTCCAGCTGACGCGCGTGGAGAACAGTCTCCCTGGGTCTGAGCAGGCAGCCCTGGCCTGGCTTAGCTGCCTCCATGCCTCCTGGGGCTTCTGTGTGACCCTGATCTGTCCCGCGGGACTCTTCTGGAAAGCTCACCCTACTTGCTTCTATCCCGGCTTGGCCCAGCCCACCAGAGTCCAAGCATTCGGGAATTTCAGGGAGAATTCTGGGGATACTGAGCACCTAGCTACAAATTGCGGGTGGAATGTGTTGTCGGCCTGGCTTACTCTGAGTGGGCTGGGGCTCTCAGCTACTCCCCCACAGACCACCCCATCTTTCCCCCAAGGCATGGTCCGTACCTGGACCAGGTCTACAGCCCGCTGCAAAGTCAGCCTTCCTCGTCCTTCAATTCTCATTTCAAGGACCACCCACTCAAGCAGGTCTCTCTAAAATGAGAAACCCGTGTCCCAATCTTCCACAGATGATCTCGTTCCTAAACGGACTCCACCAAAATGGATAGTGTCAAGGTGGACGAGGAAGAAAATGGTCACGTCTCAGCCTGCATCTCACTCGGCCCATCACGGCACCTGACACAGTTGCCCTTCCCTCTCTCATCCTCGAACAACTTTGTTTCCCAGGACACTGCACTTTCCATGTTTTCCCCCTATTTCACTGGCTGCTGGTCATCAGTCTCCTTTGCTGATTTTTCCTTGTGCTCCCCACGTCTAAACAGTAGTGACCCAAGGCTCAGGCTTGGGTCGTCTTCATTACTCAAAACTTGGGATCTCAACTAGTCTTCTGACTTTTCACACCATTTATGTGTTGACATCTCCTTAATTAACGAATTTTTTTGGTCAAGGCCTCTCTCCTGGACTCTAGACTCTGTACCCAAGTTCCTCATCTACATCTCCACGTGGATGTCGCAAAGGTGTCTCAAGTAGAGCATGTCCAAATCCAAGCTCCTGATCCTCCTCTCCAAGTGGGTTCTTCCTCCAGAATTCCCAACTCAAGGAATGGCGATTCCCTCCTCAGCGGCTCGGGCTGATGACCTTAATTCTTGTTTTTCCCTACACCCCTGGGCCCAATCTGTCAGCAAATACTCCTTGTTCTACTTTCCAAATACATATCCAGAGTGAAGCCACGTCTTACATCTCCACCGCTACCCTTGGTCAAGCCAATGCCGTCTTCTTTTTATGGCAATAGCCTTCCACCTGATTTCCACGGCTCTGCCCTGGTTGTCGTCTATTTCCAACTTGTCAGCTACAGTGATCCTTTAGATTGTAGAACCCCACTCACCTCTCCGGCCCTTTCACCTCTCCCACTTGCTCTTCCTCTTCTCCCCTATCCAGCCCCATTTCTGCTTCAGCCACACTGGCTCCCTTGCTGTTCTTGAACAAGCCAGGCATCCTGCCACCGCAGGGCCTTTGCCTTTCTCTCTGACCTCTCTCCTTCCAGATGTCTGCATGGCCCTCCCTCTCTCATCTTTCAGGTCTACTGGAATCTCACTTATCCATCTGTCTTCTCCCACAACAGCATAAGCTCCATGAGGGCAGGGCCTTCATTTACAGCTGCATGCCACGTGCCAAACGAGGTACCTCCGACGTTCAAACAGATCGCAGCAGAACGCACAGTTCCCGAACCATGCCTCCTGTCACTTCCCTGGATTGCCTCCTGCTCTGTACCCTTTGCTTGCCGCCTGTCCTTCTTGACTGGGTGTTCCCTAAACTCAATTCTTGTTCCCTAATTCTTCTTCTGCCATCTGTATCCCCCATTACACTCTCACTCTCCCCGCATCAATAATCACCTCTATCTCCCCCCTTTTTCCTTTTAATGCAATAAAATAACTGTGCTTTGTTGGTAACATATTTGCTTGATCTACAACTTCCATTCAATTGTAAATCCCTTGAAAGCCAGGACTATGTCCCTTTAATACTGAGATGTTCTGGGACCCACATATGTTCTTGGGGGGATCACCGAAGACATATTGAATGAATGAAGATTTGCTATGCTTTCCTCTGGCCCCTGCCTGTTTCCCAGCCAGGACAGAACTGGGAGGCGGAGGTCCAGGGTGGGCATTCTGAAGGCTTTGGTTCTCTACCATTTTTCCTGGGTGACACTGGGTGAGTCACTTAACCTGGAACCTTTGTTTCTGTATTTACAGATGGAGGTGATAATGAGACATGTGGTGAGGATGAAATGTGATCAAGTTGGTCCTGCTCTTGGCTCCCGGTGGGAACTTGAGTAATAACAAGAACATCTACTGTAAACAAGGAACCTGAATGGAGACAGGTGGGGAGGGAGCTGAGCCCCAGCTGTGGGAAAAGGAGAAAGACAGCTTGTTATGGGGCCTTCCCTGAGGTAGGAAGCTCCTCCAGTTGAGGTACTGGTCCATGGCCTGTTAGGAACCTGGTCGCACAGCAGGAGGTGAGTGGCAGCCAACAAAGCCTTGAAGCTTCATCTGTATTTACAGCTGCTCCCACAACCACCTAAGCGCCACCTCTTGTCAGATCATCAGTGGTATTAGATTCTCATAGGAGTGTGAGCCCTATTGTGAATTGTTCATGCACCCCCCCCCCCTCACACACACACCCATGGAAAAATCATCTTTCATGAAGCAGATTCCTGGTGCCAGAAAGGTTGGGGACCACTGTCTTAAAGGACATTTCCCAAAGGCTTGAAGAGAGGGCTGATTCTTACATTCAGGGGAGGTTGGAATGTCTGGAAATCCTGCCTAGGGACCCATAATCCCGGCAGTGCGGCCTCTACTATGGAGACCACACTCCAGGACTGAACACCTCTGCTCTGAGAAAGCGACAGGGCTGGGCCCTTCTCTGTAGGCAAACCTGAGAAGCTCAGAGGCTCAGGGCTTTGCAGCTGGTTTAATATTGAGAAATTGCAGCCCAGAGAAGGGGAGTCACTTTCCCAAGGTCACACAGAGGACACATGGCATAGCTAGGACAAGACCCAAACCAGGAAGAAGAATAACCAGTCAGAACAGGTGGTCAGGACCAAAGTAGGGGGTCAGACCAGGAGTGGTACAAGCCAAGACCCACAGGCTGGACTGGAAGAAAGGCCCTGTGTGCTGGGGCTCTGCAGGCTGCCGTGTGACAGTGCTGTCCTAGGCATCTTGTGTATTTTATTTAATGTGCTCCATGCAATGCACTGTGAGCCATGCACCATTATTACCATTCCCATTTTGCGGATGTGGAAACTGAGGCATGGTTTCGCTACTGTCTCCGGGGTCTCAAAGCTATAAAGTGCAGCAGCTACAATGCAACACAGGCTTTCTGGCACCAAAGCTTCTTTGTACACAGCTCCGCCCCTCCCCAGCCTCAGACTCTCTCAGGGGACACTCAAGCCGCCAGCGTAGCGGATGGTCTCCCTTCCTCCCTGCATACTCGAGTCCAGGCTCCCTGGAAGTATACAGAGCCCTCCACCCTCCCCCGAACCACACACACATGCACGCTGACCTGGCGGGGACCTGGTGAGGCAGAAAGACGGCCGCATCCATTAACACCACCGAGCACAACACGTATTTATGGCCCCAATTACAACCTTCACCTCCATCCACCACGGAATAGCGACAGGAATAGTGTGTGCACTGGGGTCTGAAGCCTCTGTAGCAATAACTACAAGATTACAGAGATGTTAGCAAACCCCGGTGACGGCGGCTCTATTATAATGATAAATCTACAGCTTTATGTAGAAATAATGAGACTGGGGGCAGGAGAGTGGGGGAGGGAAGAGCAGGGTGATTTCAGCCAATCCGAGTTCTGGGTGGAGAGGAAATGACAAGCTGGGAGAGCCCACGAGACCACCAGGGAGATCTTAGCCTGGAGGGCAGGCAGCCCTGCCCCTGATGGAGTGGATTTAATGCACTCCTGCGGTTCCTTCCCATGCCTGGGCTGATGGACGAGGTGGAACTGTGAGGCCTCCAAATGCTCTGGCCGTTGGCTTTGCCCACTGCTCACCCTGCTGTCCAGCATGGCTACGGGGTATAGTAGCTCCCTGTGGCCCAGGCTTCCCTCCGGAGCAACCTGGAGGCGGAGGCCCGTGTCCCTTGCGGCCTAAGACCTGCAAGGACCAAAGGGCTAAGCTCCCTGGATGTGCACGCCTCGTCACTAGGTCAGTGGGTGGGAGAAACGACACGAATGCTGCAGACTTGGCTACTTCAAACCAACCAGGACTCTGAAGCAGCGACCGAAACATGCCTGGTTCCACCTGCCGGGGCCGCATCCGATTCCTTGATATACAAGCGCAAGGAGCAGCCAGGGGACAGCATGCACGGACTCCTGTGACCTCTGAGCAGGCTCCTGAGCCCCAGTTCTCCCAGTACCTCTTCTTCCAAGCCCGTAGGTCCCATTAGTCCACACTGACTAGCCAATCTGACCGGTTAAGCCCTCCCACTCGAGACACAAACCATCTACCTGAGTCATGCCTCTGAAGGAACACGTAGGCTGGGCCTTCCCCCACCCAGGCTGGCTCTACCCATTTTCAAAACAACTTGACCTCCTCCAGGAAGCCTTCCCAGGGTAACCGAACCCAGATCCATTGCTTCTTGAATAATCCTTTCCTTGTGCACCAATGTAGACTGTCCTCGACCTACGATTTTTCCAATGTTCTGATGGCGTGAAAGCTGTATGCATTCCGCAGAAACCGCACCTTGCATTTTGAACTTCGATCTGTTCCCCAGGCTGGTGATACGTGGTCACCATACTCTCCCGGGAAGCTGGGCAGCGTGAGCCACGGCTCCCAGTCAGTCACACGATCACAAGGGCACACAACTGACGCTTCACATTACGGTCACTGTCTTAGATGATTTTGCCCTCCTGTAGGCGGATAATGTAAGTTCTGAGCATTTACATTAGTTTAATTATATTAAACCATAGCCTAAGGTGGGCTAGGCTAAGCTAAGATGCTCGGTAGGTTAGGTGTATTAAATGCATTTTCAACTTACAATGGGTTTATGGGCATCGTCAGTCGAGCAGCATCTGTATACAGTTGTAATTGAATTAACTAAGTCATTGGCCATTCAACAAGAATGTGCTGCATTCTTGCATGTGCATAAAATGACATGCTCAGCCTGGGGGCAAAGTATAAGAGAAAGCCAAATGTGGGACATGAGCCATTCCTGAGCCACTGGGAGGACTTTGCGAGACAGAATATGACTCAGAATATAACTGAGGGGCACTGAGAATAAATCTGGAGGAGCGATGGCCGTGAGAGCAGGACTTCAGAGAGGCCATGAAAGATGGACTGGCATGGGCCAGGCAGAGAGGTGGGGGAAAGGCCTGCCTGTCAGGGCGGACCAGGTGAGCGAGGCAAGAGGCAGGCACACCGGGTGTTTGGCAGCCAGCCTGTGGGGCACAAGTTCCAAGTTCAGGGCCAAGACACAGCTCGAGTGGGAGAACTGGCAGGCAGGAGAGACGGGGGCCGGCTGCACTCGTCTGCACCGCACCCCTGCCACGCCGGCTGCAGGATCTCACAGGCACTGAGTGCTCCATCATTCCTGGTGACTGTGATTTGGGCCTCTCTGGCCCCAACATAATTACAATCTTAGAGTCAGCACCAAACAGCAGCTAGAAGCGCCAGCCCTCTGGTTTGCCTTCCCCCTCCTTTCCCCGAGGCCTCACCTGCTGGGGCGGCCCCCAGGGGGCTTCAGGATGTCCAGCTCAGACAGACCACAAGCAAGACAGAGGGTGTGAGCCTGGTCACCTGATCCCCACCTTTGGAAACTCCTGGGCCCAGATGCACTCGGGTCCTGGCCAGAAAGCTTCCCCTTCCTCTATGCCTGTCCAGTTATGCATAACCGTCCCTAACTGAACCTCTCTCACCGGGGAACCTTTCCTGCTATCCTAACTCTCAGTCTTGCAACCTCACACACAGTGTACAGTATGTGTGACTGCATCGCTGGCTATTGCATGGACGTTTCCTGTCTCTGTAATTAGATTATACATTTCTGTGGGGTGAAGAGGCTGCACTCTATCTCAGCCTGCTCCCCCTGCCCCCAACTCTCCAGTGCCTGGCAGTGTTCTGCTTTAGGAGGACTAGCGGGAGGACTAGCACGGTACTGACAGGATGACAGAGGTGGGGACGATCTGTCCTTGCATGGTCTGCTTTTCCTAAAGCTGGGCTGGGGAAGGGGGGTGGGACGAGAGCAGGGACAGCCATGGAGCTCTAACAGCAGGATCTTAGCATCCAGTGAGGGGTGCACCTAGTTGGCCTCCTCCAGAACTGGGGCTCACAGTGGTGGCTGGAGCTGGTCCCGGGGGAGGGAGCCCTCTGGTGAGGTGAGCCCCTTCTTCCCGCAGCCCCAGCCCTTGCCTCTGCCTCTGTCTGAGCCCTTGGGTCTCAGCCTCCGTGTGGGGAGGACTGAGCTGATTTCTCTACCGGTACAGTCACTAGAATGAAGCTGCTGTCTTATGAGACCACAAGGGAAGAGCTGTGTCGGATGTAAACTTTCGAGTGATTTATGGCGCCGCCCCGCCTGCTAGCCCTGCTGTTGGGGCTGTTCTGGGGGATGACATTTCAGGAAAGTAAAGATGAGGGAGGCACAGGGACATCAGACTAGACTGGTCAAAGTCACCACGAGAGGAGTGTCCCAGAGACCCTCCACGGCGCAGAAACACAGCCACCAAGCTTGCTTTCTTCAAACAAATCAAGATCCTCGCCCTTTTCCCACCACAGCAAGTTCTCCCAGCCTCTCTCCTTACAAATCCAAAACAGAGATATTGTGAATTGACTGTCCAAAGGGGGGCGGTCTGTAGACTAAGTGGGGTCACTCCGACCCCAGAAAAATGGTCTCTATCCCAGAGAAATATCTAGGGAGGCAGTCAGGCAGTTAGCACTTAAGACCCCAGCTGCTGCAAGGCCATTGGCACGCTGTGGAAATGCCCATCTGAGCTGTCAGTGGCCCGGGAGGGCTGTGAGAGAGGCCCTCCACCTACATACACCCGCAGGACACAGTTACACAGCTTTCTCACCCCCCCTCCCCCACTCCACACATACACACATGTATTGTCAGATCTCCTTTCAGGCCAGCAGCCCCCACCTCCCAGACGGGCCGGGGCAGGAGGTGCCTAAGGGGCTCTGCTGTGTGGTCCCCTCTGGTGTCGGCCATTCAGTACTCCCGGTTCTTCTGGGCATGAGGCAGGATTGCTTTGCCTTTTCCCCTTAATATGGGGAGCTGCCATATGTCTTGCTTGGGCTAATGTGAGTGGAAGTGGCACGTGCCACTCTGCGAGGAAGTGTTAAGAAAGAGTGCATGATGTGCCACATCCCCTTCCTTCTGATGTGGTAACTGGGAGTACATGTCGAGATGGAACCTCTGTCAGCTTGGACCCCTGGGTGACAGGGTAGAGCGGAGCCCCAGCCAGAGTGCACGTCACATGTAATGTGAACGAAAACCAATGCTGGGCTGCTTTCAGCCACCCGATCCTGAGACTGTTTGTTGCTGCAGCATAACCTGGCTCATCCCGATTAATGTAGCCTGATCTTGACAACGTTTTCCAGGCTTCTACACATCAGTGCCCTCAGCAGATGCTGCTGTCTGAGGCCGTCTGTGGGCCTGGCCCAATCCTACCGCATGATCAAAGAGACATATAACATTATTCTAGAGGTGGCAAACCTAAGGCCTGGCAGGTAGAGGGCACCACCCCGAACATGTGATCAGAAGGAACAGATGAAAGTTCCCTTCCTTTCTCACCCACATGGGGGGTCTGCTGCCCCTCACCCCTGCCTGGGCCCGATTGCGAAGATTTCCCCAGCGCCTGTGGGCCACTGGTCAGTTTCCAAGTCCCCTCTTCTCATCCTCAGGGCAAAGGCCCGCTTGCTTTTCGGGGTGAGGGGAATGAGGACACGTCCTCCTCCCCCCAGCGCGCACAATCCTCGAGAAGCCCAGCGGGCAGGGCTGTACTCACACTGGTGGCGTACTGGATGTCCTTCCAGATGGAGGTTTCCCGGGACAAGTCCGACGCCTCGAAGAGGTTGTCCAGGATGACCTCCCCGATCATGTCGTGGCGGGAGAAGCGGTCGAAGTCGAAGACGCTGAGGTGCAGCTTGCGGTCGGCCAGCTCCTCGTAGGGCACGGGGAAGTGGAAGTGCTCGTCGAAGGTGGGGTTCAGGGTCTTGCGGTGCACGCGGGTCTGCAGCTTGCACTTCCGGTCGGGCAGGAGGTAGATCTTGACGTAGGGGTCGGAGCTGCCGCAGAAGTCCTTGGCCGGCAGGTCGAAGGCCTTCAGGATGCGCACGATCAGCGTCTCGCGCTCGTAGTCGTAGCGCAGGCTGAAGTGGATCTTCCCGCAGCTCTTGGCGGCCTCGGGCTTGGCGTCCTCCCCGTCCACCGACTTCTGCTTGTAGAGCTCGGGCTTGATGCGGCCGATGCTGGTGGGCTGCTCCGCCGCCAGGGGCAGCTCGTCGCCGTAGTCCACGCTGGAGACGTGCATCTGCCGCGGCAGGTGGCGCTTGAAGGACGAGTGCCTGGTGGAGGGGGAGGGGCCCGAGGGGGCGGTCAGGGGGCGGGGCATGCGGGCAGACACGCCTCCGCGGCCCTGGCCCAGCCCCTTTTCCTGCCATTTCTTAGCCCCTGTCCCCCTGCACACACGTTGTGCGCATTACATGCCTCAATATATGTAAAGTAGCTAGTTTCTAATAAGCCAATGAATGTGAGCCATTGCTGTCATTACCATGTCCTCTGCGTTTCTACTACCTGCTTTCTAGGTTTCTTTGCTGATAGACCCGACTCTGGTTCCCCCGTTAAACTATGAGATTTTAAGAGGAGGACCATCCTTTCTTACCCAGGATGTGGCTCTCCCTCCATCATCATCACCAAGCTACTGGGCTTTGCAGCCAGACTGCCATGGCTCTGCCATTGTCTAGCTGTGTGACCTTGGGCAAGTTAGTTAACCTCTCTGTGCTATACAATACGAATAATAAAAGTAGCAATTGCATAGAATTGCTGTAAAGATGGAATCATTCAGACATATAAAGTACTTATAATAGAACAGGGTTAGGTGTATAATAAGTGATATAGTGTTAGCTCTCATTACCCTATTGGATCCTTTGTGGGCTCCACACAGCCACCTTATGTGTCATTAGCCCCATTTAACAGTTGGCAAAAGTGAGGCTTAGGAAACGTGAGCAGCTTGCCTGAGTCGCTCTGTAGATGTGACCCTGGCACTTTCATTCCTGGCCTCCTTCCCACTGGCTGGTCCCCTGGGAGCTGGGGGAGCTACTGCATGTACCCAGGAATCCACAAGAACCCTAAGTTTTAAATAAACTCAATGCCTCGTGCCCACTGCATCATGTCTCTGAAAAGTGTTTCTGAATTCTTAAAAGTGTTGTCATCATGTGGTGGTTGTCACTTTTGTTTTTTTCAATTAAAGAATGCCATGTATCCAACTGCTGTCACGCAGGGAACTCTGCCAAAGGTTATAAAGAAATCTTCAGTCTCAAAATGTTAGGAATCTCTTGCCTTTCTCCTGTGTGCTGCAGACTCTATCTTTGAAGCTGTGTTGACATATCCCTAGACACCACAGGAACTTTTATGCCTCAGGGCCTTTGCATAGTCTCTTCCCTTTGCTTGAAGTCTTTCCTTCTGTCCAATCACCCAACACCTGCCACCCACACACATCCCAGTGCACGCTACATGGATAACATCCCAACCTCAAAGGTTCTCCTTTGCTGAAGTGTTTCCTGGTGCCTGCTCCTACTTGATCACACACCATGGACCACATCATTAGACATGTCCAGTCAAAGTTCTCATGTTATTATTTCTGGTCTCCAGACCTCACCGGCTGGAATCTCCTTGTTGAGTAAGGGAACATGGAGGCAGGGGCCCACCCCTCACCTGGTGGATGATGCTGGCTCCGTGGTCTGTCGCTGCAGCCGCGTGTGACGCATGATATGCTCTTTGACTGACATCTGCACCTCGGCCGGAATATCTGGGGACGTGTGGCTTATCTTCACGGCTGCCTCCAGGAAGCCCAAAGCGTTGGGGTCCTTCAGCTTGTCGGCCATGGTTCCTCTGGAGCTGGGGCTCTGGAGGGCCTTGGGGAGGACGTTAGCAAAAGAGTGACTGGAGGCCTCCTTGTTCCTCCAGGGTGTCCAGCACAGCTTCCAAAAGAGAAAGAGAAAAACTGCCACCAGGGCCACGCCACACACAATCACTACCACTGCGAGGAGGCTGGCGGAGGTGCCTGCCCTCGGCGTGAGCCAGGCAGGAGAGGTGGAGGCAGACAGAGGTGGGGCACGCCGGGAAGGGTGTGGGGACAGGGCAGGGGAGCACACAGAAGGAACAGAGACGGAAGAAGAGAAAAGAATGGTTAGGAGCAAGCTGCCCAGGCGGAGGGTGGACAGGTCATTCTAGGGTGGACGTGCCATGGTCCTCTTTCCAACCTTCAGCCTTGCTTCCCCCTCGGTCTGATTTCTCTGGCACTTTCCCTACCCTCCTCCCCTATCCCCCCTGCCAGCTTCGGGAGCACCTGCGCTGCCTCCTTACTGCCTATTGGCATGTGCACAGGGAAGGCAAAGTAATCTCAACAGCAGCCCAAGCAAATGTGCAAATCTGTGAAGCGTTCACATTAGAATTTCTATTAGAGCGGTTACTACAGCCAGGCAGAGCCAGAGCGGAGTCATTTCTGTGGGCAGCTCTCTTCCTCAATGGGCCTCAGGCTCAGCTACCTGGTCCTCTCCCCTCACCCCCCACCCCCACTGAAGTGAATGAGATGGGGTGGCTCTCGCTGAGGGTCAAGTTCAGGTCTAACGCTTCTTCCACACTCAGAACTCTGCGTACAGTAGGCTCAATACATACTTGTGTTAAGTAGGAGTCTGGTCTGCACCATTGGGTTTGAAGCTAGATATATGGTGGTTCCCATAGCTCTTTCCCCCATTCCTGTGGCTCTCTGAGAGCTTTGTGCTGAGGCTGTTATGGTTGAATGTTGTGGTTGGCTCTGAGGTGGGCACTCACTGACATATTCCAAGCTCACCCCTGCCCCCCGGAAGGAAGTCCATTGTTCCAGGAGCACCGTGAGGAGGCCTCCCTTTGGGAGATGTGATGAAGCCAACCTTCCACCCCACCTTTGAGCCCGAGGCCTCTTCTTCCTCTGAGTAGGGTGATCAGAAGGCTCTGAACCAATGGTACACCTGGCAGGTGTATGCAAAGTAACTGGCTTGTTGGGGAACTCCACCACCATCATCATCACACCAGATGTGGGTTACTCTGGGAAAGACCAGCTGACTTGGTATTTGAACTTGTGCCCCCACATGGTGGGCGCTGGTGACTCCCTTTGGGCGGGTGTGTCTTCACCAGTTTTGCCCTCTGTCACCAGCCTGGGTCCTGTAGGCCTGTGAGTTTGCCATTTCTGGATGATCCTGTCCCAATGCCTTAAGAACCTTAGGATTTAAGGTAAGAAATGACCCTACAAGTACTGAGGCCAGGCTGAGCTTCTGCGGATGGCAGCAGTGGTCCAGAGAAGGGAGGAGGGGTCATAGGTCAGACCCAGAACCTGAACAGGGGTCCAAACGTCTGCCACCCAGCTTGAGGCTCTTTCCCCTGTCCCAGCGTATTTGTCCCTGATTAAACTGTGGCTACTGTAACCCTGTGTTTTTTGGTCCGTAAGAATGAATAGGTGAATGGCACCTAAGAGAGCTGTAATTATCTGTCCACCAACATTTACTGAGCATTTGCCATGTGCCAGGTGCTACAGAGTAGAGAGACTGGGTCCCTCCTGGGGAGATCCAGAGAACTCTCACAGCACACCGGCCCCAAGGAGGGCTATCCATCCTCTAGTGGGATCTGAGGAGGCGAGGGCACCAGGCACTCTCTCTGAGGAGCCCCCCAACTCCTTGGCTGAGGCTACTGGCCTGGATCCACTACCTCCTTCACGAATAAGGAATAACAGCAAGGAATAGCAGTGGGAAACCTTCTAGTCCTTTGCTTCCTGCACCCCCCACCCCACCCGGAGCCGGGTCAGTCCTTCCCCCAGAAATTGCCAGGGGCCCAGAACACTGATTCTCAGTTAACTTCTACTAACTAAAGATCTCCAGTGTGGCGTGTGTGCACCCCAGAGGCACAAGAGGAAAAGATATCAGATCGTTTTAATATGTATTTATTGTCTTAAAAAGAAGAAACCAAAATGTGAATAGACGTACAGGTTGCTAGCAACAGAAGTGATAGCCTTTTATTATCGAATTTAATCAAGTTATGGAGCAATACTATGTCCAAGGTACAAAGTGTTGTGTGTGTGTGTGTGTGTTCATTCACATAATGCCCTCCAGGAAAAAAGGTATAGCTGTTATCCCCATTTTGCAGATGAGGAAGCTGAGGCTCAGAGGATTACATGCACTGCCCAGGGTCACCCAGCCAGCAAGTGGGGTGGAGGTAGAGCTGGGGCAGTTCAACTCTTCGGACCGCCCTCGATCGACGTGTAGTGTGTAATGTGGGGGCACGGAAACCCGCATTGGCGGTGCTAAAATACTTCTTGCCGTGACGAGTCCATGGTCAAAACGGTTTGGAGACGGCTTCTGATGCCCCTGGGGGGCACGAGGAAAGCAAGCACAGCTAGAAGTGCCCTGACCCTATGCATCTGGCCGTCTCTTGGCTCTTCACATCCGCTCTCTGTCTCAGCTGTTCTGGAAGCCTTCGCTGCAATGATTCACCTCAAAACAAAAGGTATTTCTAGGGCTTTGCTTTCCTTTGATCATACATCTTACTGGCTCTGGTAATAATTAGAATTTTAATGAGGAAAGAGGAGAAATGGGGGAATCCAGAGAGCAGAGTGCATTTAAATATTCAGCCTGATTAAAAAAAACAAAACAAAAAAACTGAATTCATAAATGAAAAGAGAGGTGGGGGAGGGGCGGTTGAGGGAATACATTTTTCTTCCGCGTGGTTGCTGTTTCGAAAGTGTCTCCGCCTGACCCGGGGTGTTGGTCCCTCAGGGCTGTGATTAGGGGAGGCAGAGGTGTGGATATTGGGAATCAGCGCCTGGCACTCAATACTGGTTATGTAAGGACCTGGAGGCCCTTCCTCTACCTGGAGAGTCCCCTTGCAGGCACTTCACAGGCAGGCAGAGCTAGGAGAATCAGGTCCCTGTGCTGAGTGACTCCACCCTCACAGCGGAGACAGGCAGTGAGACTGGTGAGAGTGGAATTCGGCTAGGGTCAGGGGTGATTGTACAGGATTCACCCCTTTTAAATCACTGCACTTGGCCTTGAACTCAGCTAGCCTGCACAGACTGCTTCAAGGTGCATGATGGCTGGATGACTAAAGGACTGTGCAAAGGTCCCGATCACCTAAGATGTGTGCCTTCCTACCCTGGGCGTACTGGGGCCAGCCCACCCGCTAGAGGTACCCTCTGGTAGCCTTCAGAGCCTTTTCCCCACTCATGTCATGTTTAAACCTCAACCCTGGCAGGCAGGTAGGAGTTTGATGGTCAGCTCAGCCACCTTTGGAGTCCTGATCCAGTGCTCTTTGTATTTATACCATGCACTAGCTTCATGACAAGGGCGAGAACCCTCCAGTGAGGGCGAAAGCCCTGCCCACAGCACTGGCAAAGAGAAAGTACTGTAGGAATTTGTATTCCTCCTCTGTCTCTTCTTCCTTCTTTAGCCCAAGTCAGACTGAGCTCATTCGACGTCCATCCCCACTGGCTCTACACCGTGTGACTTTGGCAAGCTACTTAATCTCTCTCTCAGCCTCAGTTTCCTCATCTGTAAAATGGGTATAATCATAGTCTGTACCTCATATGTCATTGTGAGGTTTCAGTGAGATCAAAAGTGTATCAGAAGTGCTGAGGACAGTGCCTGGAATGTAGTAAGCAACATAATAAAGAGTAGCTATTTTCATTAGAAGGACCTAGTTCTGCCCAGTCTAAATTTAAATAGCCCCTAGTTTTCAGATTTGTTTACTTGGTAGAACACTTGCAAGCCATAAACACTAATAAACAGAGATAGCTTTAACTTTATCATGAGAAGCCAGGAACAAACTTACTGGCAGAAATAATGTATTTCAGGTATAGCTAGGACTCTCTATATCTCAAGACATAATGTGTGTTATATTAAACATCTCACATCGCCAAGTTTTTCTGTCAGTACTCATTTGCCTGCTACTTGTCTGGTTGTTTTTCTGTTAGCGTCCCAGCCAGCTGGTGGACAAGAGTGAGCTCCCAAGAACAATCGTGGAAGAGAAATCAACAGTTGAGAACGTGCTCTGCTTTTGCAAAGCTGTGTGTGTGTGTGTGTGAGAGAGAGAGAGAGAGAGAGAGAGAGAGAATTGAGGAGAAGAAGTCCATTACTCAATGGAAGGGATGAAACATCTTCACTCTGATATCAGAGAAGTCCTGTTCCATGGGCACCAGGTTTGGGAAACCTTCTTGGCCAATTACCCAGCAGCCTCAGGGAGAGCAGAGCTGAGGAACGAGGCTGGGGAAACACCCCCAGGCCCCTGGCATTGTGCACGGGGGTGTGACTTCTAGCCCTGGCAGGGGAAGTGGACTTCACAGGGGCTCAGACACAGGGCACCGCGCCCCCACCGAGCACATCCATCCACATTGCTAACGGTGTGGCCTTGAGCTAACGACGTACATCTCCAAACCTTGGTTCCGTCTTTTATTTCATGGGGATTCTAATTGTCCCCACTTCACAAAATCACTGAGAGCGTTCAGTGAGAGGCTGAGCGCACTGCCTGGGACATGGTGAATGCTCCCAGAATGCACTCTGATATTCCTCTCCATGCTTTGCTTTCTGTGGTAGAGGATGACTGTGTACAGAATGGACCCAGATAGGGCCCCTTGGAGGCGGGGAACAGGGGCACCAGACCAGGGGCAAAGCAACTGGGAGCCCTCTTCTCTCCGGGGCAGTTAGGGTCTTCCTGAAGATCATCAAGGCAGGACCTGCTTCTCACCTTCAGGAGGCTGTCTAGCAGGGGCCATGGCTCATAGCTTCCCTCTCTCCCTGGAAAATGCTAGGTTATTAATTAGCAACCCGGGGCTTTCTTATCTCCCCCACTGACACTTCTTTCTCCAGAGGAGGCCCCGCTCCTCCCCGCCAGCCACAGCGGGAGGATTCATCAGCAGTTCTTATCGCTGGCTATTGTTCCCATTTTTTGAATGGGCTTCCATGTCAGGAAAATCCATTTGGTAACAGTAACAGGCATTTTTGTGAACTAATTGAAAAGATAAACGGAGGAGAGGAAGTGAAAAGAAAGGACCATGTTCCCTGCTCCCCTTAAAGTGGGAGAAAGCTGGCTGCAGGGCCTGGGGTTGCTGCTGAACCCCCAGAAATGGCAAGTGCGGGGCTGCACAGAGAAGGGGCTGCTTCGACGGAGGGGCTCTGGTTCAGACACTGAAGGAAACACAGACAAGTGGAACCCAGAGACCAGGCAGCAAGGAGCGCAGAGGCGCGAGAGCCGGGGCAGGACAGGGCAGGCGTCCGGGAAGGGAAGGGACTCGGCATTGTCATTGCAGTATGAATACTAGTAACACTCCTGCTTACTTATTTCTACACAGTCAGCATTGCACCCCTCACCTGATCTCATTTCATCTTTAAGACATTAGCACCCACCTCTCAGTGATAAATCAACGAGGTTTAGAAATGTTAACTAAGTAACTTGCTCAAGGGGCCATGGCATTAAGTAGAAGAGCTGGGATTTGAACCTAGGACTTTCTGATGTCGAAGTCTAGGCCCTTGAGTCCAGCCTCTGAGGGGCCTGGAGGCTGAGCTGAATTGTGGAGGTGAAGGCTCAGGCAGAGAAGCTGGGGAGGCGTTTCTTTGTTATAATCATGGTGGGGGGCGGGGGGGCATCCTCTTTGGCCTGCCCCTTGGAACCTGGGGAGAACCCTGGGGACTAGGATTATGGCCACCTTCCCCCATCCTTTCTTCTTCCCTGGAAAGTGCTCACTGCAGGTTACCCATCAGCCACCAGGCAAATAACCAATGGCCCCTGAAAAGTCTCATGCAGAGATGTACCTGAGAAATACATGTGTGTGTGTGTTTGTGTGTGTTGGGGGACAGGGGCTCTCCTTTTCCAAAGCTCACAGACGTGGTCCATTAATAATGAGCTCTGCCGTGGCTTGTAAATTTATTAGGAGAACCTGGTGTAATTAAAATTCCGGGTTAGCAGGAGAGGGAGCAGAGAGCTGTTGCTGCCTTTCCTTCTTCCAGAGATCCAGGCCAAACTACCAATGGGGATAATTAGCAGAGTCCAAACAGAGAAGGAATTAATGCTCCTGAAAAAGCAGTGATGGGGAGAGACAACACTGGGCTAATTACGGCGGCACCAAGCCTTATGACTGGGCACCATTTCCACCTTCATTAAGGGATTCGGAGATAAATCGGAGACTAACGTGGAGTGTTATAGCTAGCAGAGCATTGGCATTAATTTAGCAATTATTAGTATTATTGTTTTGGCAGATGGTGACTGGACTTTTCTGCTGATTGATGGGTCAGGGCATGTGGCCACTCTGGAAGTGAAGATCAAGGCTGTCGCGACGGGGGAAGGGCAGGTGGAGAGCCAGGAACATTCTCTATCCTCTACCCACCTCTTCCTGCTTCTACTTGCACATAGTCAGAGGAAAGGCCTGCCTGGGTCCAGGTGGAGCAAGAAAAACGGATCAGCAATAGAGAGAAGGGAGGAATGAGGTAGCATCATACCCCTGGAGCGTTCAGAGAGAGATGCCCTGATCACCTCTACTTTCAAAGGCCCCCTCCAATTTCACTTCCTAAGTGTGGCCCAGTCCTCTGGTCCTTAGGGTCCTCTTTTCTTAAGCAAGACAACAGGGCCAGCTAGCTCGCTCAGGACCTTCTTTCCCCTGTTCCAGACAACCTAACACAGACCCTAAAGAAACCTGGCCTGATCCACACGCCTCACTCTTAGTCCTTATTTGCAGTCACATGTTATACTCCCAACTCTGTGGACAGGGAGGACAGAGTAATGTTAGAACAGTTAGAAGAGAACACATCTTTTGTACACAGCTTGGAGGGATGGAACATTCCGGATCTACCATCCCCACCACTCGAAGTTCCCACAATCAGAGAGAGAGAGAGGAGAACTTCTAGAACTGTAAGTTGCAACTCCTAGATACTAGATCCTGGTTCTAGAATCCCGAAGCTCAAGACACACCACAGGAGCAGAATATCACCACCATGAGTTCTAACGGGTCAGGCAAGGGTCCTCAAAGGAAAGCAAAATTGGCAGAACTCCTTCCTGCTAGCAAGGAGGGGAGAGTGCCCGATGATTCTGTCAGAGAAAACAGGACTTCTATATTTTGATGAAATACCGTGCACTTAATTTGCCATCACAAGCAGAGGGGTAAAAATAATCGGTGATGCAAAAGGCCAGCTTCAGAACCAGGTGGCTGAATCACAGAGCATCTCCAGAGTCATTCGAGAAGGGAACAAACATCACATACCTCACATATCTCTCATGGCCGCACACGTAAACAGGAGCCTCGCCATTTCTGGCTGCTAGCTCTAGGGGGGCAGGGCGGCCCCGGGTCTCCCATTCTCTGCTTGCATTTTCTGAACCCCTTCTTCCTACCTCAAACCCAGAGTCCATGCTGCCCACATCCAACACTGCAGCTTGGCTCATGGAAAAAGTTAGAAGAAAGAAAGGTGGAGAACCACCCGCCTATCAGTGTCCCCTTGCAGGGATGGGGGTGGGGGTGGGGGCCTGTATTAAGGAGTTTTTAAAGAAAAAAGGGGGTAACTTGCTTAATTTAGCTGGGACAGTTTGTGTAGAGGTGTTTCCAAGTCGGGGTCTGATTGAGTTTTCCTGGGTGATTCCTAGCACAGACCCTCCCAGTAAACGATAGCGGAGTCTGAGTCTCCATCGTTGAATTGTAGGGTGCTATTAGAAGTCCCATGAACTAGAGGCTTAGAGCAGGAGGAAAACAGGGGGAGACACGCAGTGGTGAAGGGAACTGGGCATGCTCTAGCCACTTGCATTTTTCATGACACTGCAAATAAAAAGACCCTGCGTTGTCTGACTGGAGAATCTGGACCCAGGCATGGCTCTGGGTTACAGGGAGTAGGCTGAGGGAGGTGGGATACCTGGGGGGCCTGGTCCTGAACGCCCCCCAAACCTGATGCTCCCCCAAACCCTGGGATCCCAGAGCCACTCTCCGCCTCTTCCTTTCTTTTGCTAAGATCAAGGACCTCCTTCTGCCACCCCCATCCCTTTCAGCCCCCCAGGGTAGCCCCTGGGCTTCCTGAGGCTTGTGACTCAGCAGCCAGAGTGCAAGTCCCCCAGGGCTGACAACTCAAGCTGGCTTTCTGAAGCAGCCTGCAGGGAAAGCATACTGATTCATCCGGGCCCATTGGCTCTCACCCCTCAGCCTTCTCTTACCCGTAGCCTGTCGTCCAGGCATCTATCATTCCAGACTATGCGGTGTCCCTGTGGATCAGAATCAGGATGTGCTACACCTCCTCCTAGCCCCAGAATTTCTGCCCTGGATAGCCTCCCTCCTGGGTGGAACTCGACAGGTGTGTCCTCACCTTGAATTATCCTCATAGGGTTTGGGGGGGTCAGGATTAGCATTAAGGAGGCCCCACGGATAACGAATCTTTGGAGAAAGGATGGGAGGGAGCTGGGGAGGCAGGCAGAAAGGACCTCCTGACTTGAGGGAAATTGTGTGTCTGGTGGGCATGGGGAATGATGGCCCTAGAGGACCAAAGTCTAATTATACTTGCTGGGCCCCATCTATTGCTGGGCCTAATCTATTCTGAGTCTCTTCAAAAGGGAGAATCAATCTCTCCAACCTGCATCACTGTAGTACCTTCTGAAAGTTCTTTATGTCTAACCTCAGTCCCTTCTGCTGTCGTCATGAACCCCAGGCCAGAGGGGTGCGGGTGGGGGCACCCCCCTGAAGCCCCCACAGGGCTGAGGTGGGCTCCACGACTCCCAAGGCTGGACACAAACCCCTCACACACACAAGTCACCACTCCCCCCCCATCCCACCCTCTCCTCTCCCCCCTCCCCCAGAGGCCCTAACCCCGGACCTACCTACATCGCTGACCTTTAACCTGAAGTGAAAACCGAGCCCTGGAACCTGCGGCCTCTGGGGAGCTACCCCACCTGTACCCGCTGCTCCTGTCCCAGGTTTCTGGTCCCAGGGGAAGCCGTGGAGACGAAAGTCCTGCCTCCCGCGGCCCCTGCCTCCCTTTCCCGCGCCGCTGGTGCAGAGCCCCGGGCAGCCCCCGCGAACCCCTAGGCCCAGCGCCACTGGGGTCAGAGTCGGGGTACATGGAGCGGGGAAGAGTCTGCAGAGCCAGAGAGCCCCGGTGCCTTGGTTCCCGCAGGATCTCCCCACCCCCGCTCGGCATTCTCTCGAGGCCTCGCGTTACCCCTGGCCCTCCCGCGCCTCGGAGGGAACGCGCCCCGGTGCTCCCTCCAGCTCGGGACCTTCCAGACGTCGGGATCCGGACAAAGGCGCCCGGCTGCGGCGGGGGAGCTGCAGGGCTCGGGGGCGTCAGGTAAACACGCGGGGCCAGCCGGCCGCCACGCTGCCCACCCTCCCGCGGCTCCGGCCGCCAGGGCGCGACACGCCGGCCCCGCTGTCGCGACTCCCGCGAGACGCCGCGGCCGCTCGCCGGGCCCGGGCCCTGCGTGGCTCCGGCCCCAGACTCACCGGCTCCGGCGAGCTCGACTCGGCTCGGGCTCCCGCCAGGGCTCGGCGGCCCCCGGGGGCTGCGTCGGGCGCGGGGCGCGCGCTGTGCAAGCAGGAGGCGCCCGCTTGGCAAAGTCCGCGAGCGGGGCCGGCTCGGCAGCGCACCGGCCCCGAGTCCCCGTGAGTCACAGACAGACGGAGGGAGCGAGTTACAGGCGCGGGGGGTGGGGACGGACGCCGCGACACCCGCCCCCCGCGCCCCCCGCGCCCCGCGAGGGCGCAGGGGGCCACTGGCCGCCGGAGAGGCGCGCGACACAAAGCCCTCGTGCCGGCCGCGGGCGCAAGTTCCTCCCGGAGGGGCTCGGCCCGCGAGACCCAGCGGACGGACAGACTGACGGCCGCGCCCCGAGACCTCGACGCCCCCGAAGAGACGAGTTGTTCCCCCACCCGGGGCGTCCCAGGTTCTCCTGCTCTCTCCACGCACCCGCCCCCTGGCCACGATCCCCGCAGGGGAAACTGAGGCTCCGAGGGGGGCCGCACCCCGGGAGCCCGGATTTCCGCGGGTCCCGGCAGAGTCCCCGGGGAGGGGGCTGGGGGGCTCTCCGCTCCTGGGTCCCCTTCGCGTCTCTCCGGGGCACTGGCCAAGGGAGGCTGCGAATCCAGAATCCTGAGCCCACGTTCTGCCCCCGGGTTCCGGGGCCCCGAGGCCCGGGTGTGCTGGGGGCGGCGGGGGCGCGGGCCCGGGGCGCGCGGGGCCCTGCTTTCGCGTTACCTGCGTTGGCCGCGCTGGGACTCCGCTCTGGGGGCTGGAGCTCGAAGCTCCGACAAGTCTCCAAGTCCAGCCCGACAGGGGGCGGCCGGGCCCGGCACAGCGAGGCCAGGACCGCGAGCGCCGCCTGGCACCGGGGCCCCTCGGCGCCCCGCAGCCCGCTCATGCCCCGGACGCCCGGGCTCTGCGAGCAGCCGCCCGAAGCGGGGCCGGGGCGGGGCAAGGCGGCCCCCAGGACCCTCCCGCAGCGGCCCCCTGCGGCTCCGCGCCGCCCCGCAGGGTCTCCGCCCCTCACGTGGCCGCCCGCGGCAGCTGGCAAGTCTGGCGCCTCGCGGCCGCCCCCTCCACCCGCGGGGACCAGCCTGAGCCCCGGCGGGCGCGAGGAGATGCAACCCGGGTGTCCCGCGCCCTGCCCGGGATCTGGCTTCGCAGCCACTGCCTGGTGTGACCTTGGGCCTCGGCGAGCCTCAACTTCCCTCTCTGTAAAAGGGGTTCACACGATTGCGAGTGCGCCACGGGCAGTGTTTGTGGAAATACGGGGTGGGTGGCCACCTGCCACACAAGCGGCAGGCAAGTAGATGAGCCCACTACAGAGAGAGGGGCGACCGGCTCGGGGTGCGGGGACCTCGGCCAAGGTTGCGGGCGCCAGAAGTTCATCGGACTCGCCCCAAGGCTCCGTTTCGGAGGCAGAGGCTCCCAAGACGGCGGGGCAATGCGAACTGCAGAAGGACTTTCCGAGCCCCGCAATCCTGCGGTCCGCGGTACCCGCACGTTGCTATGGCGACGGGAGGCAGCGGCCGTCTCTCTCCATGGCAACCGGAGGGGAAAGTTTCTGGCGAATAGGAATCGGGGGCATTTCAAGAGGGCGCTCCGTTCCCGCCAGACCCACATCACGGCGATGGTGCATCTTGCCATTAAGCTGAGCAAGGGCCAGGAAGACCAAAGCTAAACAGAGAACGGAGGCTAGGCTGAAGGCCGAGCTCCCCGCCAGCAACTGCGGCCTGAGGTCCGGGAGCAGGTTGGCTGAGGGGCTCCGAGGCGCCTCACTCAGCCCTGCAAATCTATGGGCCGCCACCAGGCACCGTCTTGGGGGGGCCCGGCCACAAAAGTCCCATGTCCTCGGCTTGTGGAGGGTGGGACCCTTGCTGAGTGGGGCTCACCCGAAGATCCAGGCTCCCGTCCCTTTGCCTTCCCGAGCCGGGAAGGAGACCTTGGCTGCAGCCTCCGGAAGCCACAGGGCTGGTGTGCACCGGGGTGGCTGGAGGGTGGGGCCGAGGGTCTTTCCTCCTAATTAACACGCTCATTGGAAGTGGCTCAGGTGGTGACGCACATTCCAGCGGGAGGAGGTTGGGAGCCCCAGCTCCTGGCGGTCTCCACCATGCCCCATCTGCGCCAGCCCCGCTGGCCCACCCTTGGACTTGAGAGCCGCGGGCAGCTAGTGCCCCAGAGGCAAAGGGCCAAGCGAGGCCTGAGGGGACCCTAGCCTAACCAGGTGCTTTTCCCCGTGGGGACGCACTCCCTGGCTCTGTCCAGGGTGCTGAAGGCCCAGTTAGTGTACCTGTCGCGTGGGAACGGGGTTAGGGAAGGGGTGGGGTGGGCAACTCAGCCAGTTGGCAGCTTCTACCCGGGACCTCAGGAGCCTGTGGTAGGAGAGGGCTGGGGACGCAGGCAGGAGCTACTGAGCAGGTGCGATCCCAGCGACACTGTGCCGTGCAGGCCACCTTCCCGCGGGAGATGCTCAGTTGCTGTTTCGAGAGGCTGTGGAGTCCCCATTCGTCTCCCAGGGCTTCTAGAACCCACCTGAGGAGCTGAGAGGTCCTGTCACCTTCCCTTCCACCACCCAATGCAAAGCTCAGCACCTGTGAGAGACAGACGCTTGGAGGCCCCTTGTTACGCGCTCATTAGCAGTTTCTGAGGAAACAGGTTTGTGTTTATGTAAAATACAAACGGAGAAAAAAGCCGCTCTCTGCCCATGTTTATGGCAACTCTGTCACTCCGCGGCAGCGATTTCGCCCTCCCCCTCCCGAGTTCCCGGGGAAATTCGCAGAACAAAGCGCCTTGTTTTGCTTTTGCAGAGAATGAAAAACCACGGGACTGTTCCAAGGGCCCGGGCCTGTGATGCAGAGAAATCAATATTTTGTTTGCAATGAGTGGGGGAATTTACATCTCCGCTGAAGTCAAAGGAGCCTGTTCGGAGCAGAGCAGGTGGCAGGAGCCGAGAATTAGCAGATCATTTCTCATTGTTCCTGGATTCAGCCTCTACACTCAGCAGACGGTTCTGCAGCATCTCAGGCGCCCGGGCAGCAGCTCTGGACCTGGCATTTCTCAGCCGAACCGCGAGAAGGGGATTCTGTCCTGACAGGGCTGCTGGAAGGCGCGGGGGTTCCCGGGTCAGTCAGTGACTATTGAATTTGGAGTGTGTGAGGGAGTGCGTGGAAGAGAGACAGAGAATGAAACCGAGACAGAGATGAGAAAGGCAGCGATGGAGACAGAGCTAGAGGATGAGAGAGACGGAACAGCGAAAGAGGCAGGAGGACCCACACACGTAGAAAGGGGTGTGTAAAAGGACTCTCATTGAGATAGAGAAACGTATTTTTTCCCCTACATTAAGAAAAAGTGTCACCCTAGTTGCCCTCTTCAAGCCCTGAATGGGTCAATTTCTGATACCTGGAGTCACATATCCAGCCACAAAGCAGGAAAAAAAAAAAATTATCATGTAAAGATGGGAACTTTCTATCTCTCAAATGCTTTCTCCCACAAGCCCACTCTAAAAACACATCTATGCTTCTTTCTACATAAAGAGATCAAATTCAGACTCCCAGGGTTCTACTCAGATCCAGGGAGGGAAAGAGAGGACAGAAGTGGCATTGTTGTATGTCAACACTGTCTCTCAGAGAAAGACCACCCTGAGTTTCGGTGGAGCGATGAGAGAGGAGACGGGGCAGAGACAGTCAGCATGGCCAATGGCACACAAGGGCACGGGGCAGGGCATCAGAAAGCTGGGTTCCCGGACGGGAGCACCACACCAGCCCCGAGGCAGTCGGATCCCATATCCGGGCACCCATTTCCTTATCTGCGAGACGATGAGGTTGAAGGAGGAGCTCTTTAAGGATCCTTCCAGCAACAACCACACTAGAATGTTACGTGAGGGGAAGGAGGGGACCTCTAGGGGAGGCCGACCGCTGACGAGCAGCTTTTCCTGGCTCCGAAGAGGACAGTTCTGTTGCAGATGTCCAGGCTCATACTGCACTCATCTCATGTGCCGCCACGGCTGGAACATTCTGAGGCTGGGACCCCACCCCTGCCCCAACCAGGCCTCACTGCTCAGAAGCAGAGAGGGGAATTGGGGGGGGGGGTGAGGCACAATGAGAGGAGGTTTAAGGCAGAAACCAGCGGCCTCCCACGCCCCGCCCTCCTCTCCTTAGAAATAGCCAAAATGCACACCCCAAGTCTCTTAGGCCGTTGCCTGACCATCCTTGGACAGTTTCCTACCCTGCTTGGAGCAACAATGTCCTGTTGAGATATGCTACAAATAAAAGAAATGAAAACAAAATAATAATTTCTAAAAAAAACCCCGCTTAAACCGCCGTAGGAAATTGCTAATGCTGTAGGCGGGAAGAATGAGCTCCTTTGACATGAGCTGATGTGTCATATTGTCTTTCCATCTCGATGCCATTTCTAAATAAGGAGCCCTTTCCCCATTCCCGCCCCCCTCCCGAGCCCCCAGCAGAGATGTCTGACGTTCAGAGCTGGATTGTCTGACGTGCAGTGCAGGGAGAGACACTGAGAAACAGACACAAGGAGACCCGTTGTTTTGCCAAGAGGATTGGAGCCAAAAAGGCTCTAACCCAACTTTGGAGACCTCTGCTTTCCTTTCCCTACCTCCCCCCGTCTCCTGATTCCTGAGGCCTGTGACTACTTTCTACAAAGGTTTTAAATTGACTCCAAGAAAACAGACATCAGCTGAACCTGTTCTACCGCTGGTGGAGAATTAAGTTAACGTCCTGTACTGGGGAGTGGGAATAACTTAGCACCGTTATTTGGAGCAAGCTCTGCTATGGAATCTCTATGGGGTTTGTGCAAGGACAGCTTTATCAGTATTTCCAGCAGATGTCACCCTCTGCCCCCCATCCCCCACACTAGCGCAGCAACTCCAGCCAAAGCTGGGTGACTAATGCAAACCGTACCATTCCAAGCCATCCTCCAAGTTTTTAGGAATTCCTTGCCTGAAAAGATGCTGAAGGCATTGCAGAGTTCTGAGTCAATGCCCAGTTGTTTTTGAGAGTCCAGCCTTGCTTTTTTTCTAGGAAAGATCCTTGGCAATTCAAACCCCTTCAGCCGGGGGTGTATGAGGGCTGTCTGGAAAAAAATCCAGCCATTTTCAATATCACGAGAATGGTTACATAGCTGGATACTTTCCGGACAGCCCTGTATCTGCCTCTTTCTCATTCCCTCTCATTTCAGAGCTCTCGCCTCTGTTCTGTGCTCTCTGATCTGATCGGATCAGATCAGACTTGGAAAGACTGAGTAGGGTTTCCTGCTTCCAGTCATCTGGGGACTGGGGAAGTAGAGACTGGTTCAAGGTCAGCAGGCAACATCATCCCTGAAACAATTTTAGACGTGGACCTGACCATGGTGGATCCGAGGCTCTCTCTGGATTGCTTAAGAAGTGACAATGGTACTGATGGGAAGGGCTAGGAAGAAAGCCAAGTGCCCTGTTTCACACCGACCTTATGTAGAAGAAAGAGTGCACGTTTTGGAGTCAGACAGACCTATGTTCACATCCTGGTTCTACCACTTACCAACTGTACCACTTTAGGCACTGTACTTGAACTTTCTGAGCCTCAACTTCCTCATCTATGGATTCTATGTCCGGTTAAATGCCTAATATGCTGTGGCCAATACATGGCAGCTGTTAAGCCAATGGCCTCTTCCTTTCATCTCTCAGATCACAGAGGAACATCTAGCGGGCACACCGTCTAAAGGTTAGCCCTTATTCTTCCATCTGGCAAGTCCCTGAAGATTTCCCAGAGGGAACTTATCTCATTTAATCTTACAAAAAGCCCAAGAGGCAGAATGGGTGGATACTGTAGTCCATTTGGCAAACGAGGAAGTTAGGTGACTGGTCCCTGGTCACACACACTAAACCTGGCAGAGAATTGGAATCCAGGCCTTCTGATCCCATCCTTCTCTTGGGGAGGACGGTAAGGGTGTGAACAGTTTTACTTCTTTCAAAAAACAAGGTTATAATACTTTTATGGAATTGACTTTATAATATCTAAAGAATATTTAGAAAGAAGTTACAGAGCAATGAAAAATTTACTCCTGGGTCTCTTTGCAAAGTTCTCGGCCCTCTGACCCAAACCATTGCATTTGTCTTTTGGACCTAGTTGCTGGTCTAGAGAAAACGATGGTGTCTTTGATGAAACACAGGGCTGGAGCCAGACAGCTTCATGGCTCAGGCCGTCTTGGCTGCTTCGCTCTTGACTGAGATGGGCCTCCCCCTTGGGCAGCCTCGGGGAGTCTCTATTGCATCTGGGTTGTGTCCTGAGGTCAGAGTCCCACTTCCAGGAAAGGGCTCAGCCAAGATTCTTGTAAGACCAGAACTCCAAAGACTGGAAGTCTCCCCAAGGAGCCTGGCGAGGGTTTGCAATCTCAGAACCCTGACGGTTCCACTAATGAAAAGAAACCAGATAAAATGCCCGAATGAATTAAAGTGACAAATCGGAAAAGGCCCTGCCCAAACGATGAAGTGTTAATCTTTGATTTCAACAGAACCCAGGCAGGAGAAATCAGCAGAGCATCGTTTGGGTCAGGGGCCTGCAGCCCCTGAGGGGCTGGCGCCCGGGGAGAGAACAAATTGGTTCCCCCACTTTTAGCCTCCATTCATTCAGTGCAATAACAATCCTTTCTGGCCCAACTTCCAAGCCTAATCTACACGTCTGCTGCTTGCTACAGGTACAGGAAATGGTTCTAGCGAGTCAGCCCCCAACCTTTGCTAATATGCCCATACATTTGTAGTGTGTGGTTTAGTTTACACAACACTCTCGCCTACAGCATCTCATGTCACAACGCGGCCACCTGCGAGGCAACCAGTATTTCATTACACACCCACAGCAACCCTGAGAAGTGGATAGTATTATCCTCATTTCACTAGTGAGGTCTCAGAGACGCTAAAAATAACTGACTGGGGATTACAACTAGCAAGGGGGCAGAGCCAGAACCTGAGCCTGCATTTTCATATCATTCATTCCTTCATTCCTTCGTTCAGCGTTTATTGAGGTCCTACCAAGGCCCAGTTCGGTACCAGGCATGTGAGACAGAGTTCCGGGTTATTCCCCCTGCACACTGGCCTTCAATCACGCAGCACATGCGCTGTGTCCTGGCAGGGAAGTGGAGGCAGGGGGAGTGCAGATAATTGGCTGTGGAGCGAGACCACATGTGAAACGGATTTACAATGAGTTCTTTGACCTCTTTGCTGTAGAGTTGCCTGCGCCCACATCACTGTGAAATTCTCTTCTCTGACATGAATCTCTCTGGACTTTCCTCCTTTCCAGATTCTCTCCTCTGCCTCCTCCCAACCTTTCCATTTTCTGCAGGCTCTCATCTGTTTTTTTCTGTCTCTACACCTTCTCTCTGGGTGATCTCATCCACTCCTGGGGCTTCAGACACTAACTAATGCTAAACTTAACCATAACACTGCTGAACATTTCCTGAGCACTTACTCCATCCTGCTGCTTGCTTCGTGTGGATTCGATTATTTAGTTCTCACCGTGACCCTGTTTACTAGCTGCACTTTGCTGGTAGCAAGTGGCAGAGGCAGAATTTGAATCCAGGGCATCTCTCTCCAGAGCCCAGACTCGAGACTCCCAATTCTGTGTCTCTGACTGGCATTTCCACATTTCTGATCTGAGCATCTTTACCCCAGACCTCCTCATTCAACATGTCCACAACAGAATCCCTACCTTCCTTCACAGACCTGCCCCACCTCCTCCAGGGACGCTCAACCAAGCGAAACCAATCATCTCGGAACCCTCCCTGGTTCTTCTCTCTCCCTGATTCACCCACATGCAGTCTGTCCCTGGATCCTCTTGCATTTATCTCCAAAATGCTTGAACCCTGGTCCAAGCTCAGACACTAGACATCTCTCCTCTGGATCGTGGCAGTCACTTCATGGAACAATGTGTTTGTGTCGCAGACTTCCTGGGGCCTTCAGGATGAGGTTGACACCACAGCGTGGCATACAAGGCCTTCCCGGACCTGGCCTCTGTCCGCTGATCTGATGCTCCCAGTGTCCCTGGAGGTGGCCCGTGCCGTAGTCACAGAGAGATCATTCCTGTCTCGCGTCCTCACACTCCACCCCAAACCTCTTTGCTTTTGTGGTTTGTTCCTGCAGTCCGTCTTCTCCACGTGTGCCCTCACAAGGACTTTGCAATTGCTTGTTTCTCTGCCCTGAACACCTTCCCTCTTTTCCTACAGGACATAGTGGAGCCTAGAGACTGAGTGTGAGCTTTGGAACTAGGCGGCCTGGGTTCAAATCTTAAATCTGCCCTGTAGTAGCTGTGTGACCTTGGGCAAGTTACTCAACTTCTCTGTGCCTCAGTTTTCTCATCCATAAATGGAGATAATAGCAGTACCCCTCTCATCAGTTTACTGACAGTTTTAAATGAGTTGATACACACAGAGCACCCAGAACAGCCCCTCCTCTGACTTCCGAATCTGTCATAGACGCCCCTTTCTTGTTAGCTTTTGTTACTAGATTTGAGCACCCTGGGTTGGGGGCTGTATCTGATTCACCCTAGTCTCCTCAGTGCCTCACACCTAGCCCACATTCAGAGTGTCTATGGCTCGGAAGAGAGGTGTGTGTGTGAATGTAATATGATGCAAGGTGAGCGTGTGGGTGCTGGAAGAATCCCAGAGGAGAGGTTGAGGGCCCAAATCAAGGAAGGCTTCGTGGAGAAGTAAACTTTTGAGTGTTTTAGGAAGGCGGGGCTGGAAGGAACGGGGAACACATTCACTCCAGGCTGCAGGATTAGCCTGTGAAGCTGTCAGGCACAAATCAGCCCTTGGCGTGAAAAGGGAGGGAGGGGATTTCTTTGCCTGGAGCACAGATGACAGACAAGGTGAGAAGGTGGCCCGCCAGCGCCATACGTCCCCACAGTCACCGCTCTGATGCTCAGTCTCCCTGCGCTGGGTTTTCATGGGGAGCCCAGCATGGGCCAGGCAATCCGAAAGCGAGTGGAGGAAGACCCAGTGCTGCCCCCAAGGAGACTGTGCTAACGCTGCAGGGAGCTCGGAGGAACCAGCTCCAAACTCCTCTGTGTGGAGCCCGGGTCGTGACAAGTTTCTTTATGAGAAGAAATTGCTCGTTTTTCTCAAGTGCCGAGCCATCGCTGTGAAGTGCGTGTGTGTCTGCTGGGACAGCTGACTGTTTTCCAGGATAAATTTCTGGTAATAACACAGTCATTACTGTGCAATTAACGCTGCTAATGGGGAATGTGCCGTTCCCTTCTGCCCCTCCCTACCTCTCTCTGCTCTTCCTCACCCCTGCACACACATTCTTCGCTGCCCATCCCCCCCTCGAGCGAGCTGTGGGAGGAGAGCGGGCCCAGGGTGGGGCTGTTGGAGTTTGGATTTTCACTCTCAGGCTCCCCAATGAACGGAAATGCAGGCGGAGCTGGGAGGGGCGAGAACAAAAGGGAGGGCAGGGAGAGGCTGGGCATCTGTCCATTGAACAGGGAGGTGCCCCGTAGCCTATGCCGGCAACTTGCCCTTCAGGGTGTGGAGTGGCGATCTGCTACCCTAGGGACCCCGTCTACTGCCCTGGTTATGGGGGAATTGCCCCCTGCCGTGGGGAGACAACGCCGCAGTGAGGCCCCGTAACTGGCTGTGTGAGGGGGATATGTATTTGTTTAGGCTGCTGGGAGAAACAGCAGCTAAGCTTGATGGAAACATATTGTTTCATTCTGAGTAATTATCATCCCTACACACATGCACACGCACACACACATGCACGCACACAGCCGCACAGACATATGTGCACATAGGCCACATCCAGACACACGTTCCTCGGGGGAGTTTTCAGACATGCTCCTGGAGGCTCCCGACAGGCTCTGGCTCCCTCTGGGAGGCTACTGAGTTTTGGAGAAACCTCAGCAATCTTTGTCGGATGAAGGGGAGCAAGTTCTGAAGCTGCCGAGAAAATCGTGGAGGGGAGGCCGGGAGGCCGGGAGCCCAGGGGGCGTCTGCTCCTGAGGAGGCTCCTTGGTGGTGGGTTGGAGAGCTGCCCGCTGAGCTGGGGAGCAGACATCCGTGGCTGATGGAGCCCGGCCCCAGGGCCCAGGGGAAGAGGGTGGGCGGAAGGGGGAAGAACAGGAAGGAGGGACGTGGTTAAGCCTAGTCCTTAAGGAAGAGGGCTCAGGGGCAGGAGATGGCTGGAGTAGGGACTGAGTGCAGAGGAACCTTCCAGAAGGGGCAGGCGTGGGGGTGGCAGCCTGGTCACAGCTCCACAGCTCAGGGAAGCAGCACAGAGCCAGCATGGAGCCTCCAGCCCCCGCAGGAGGCAGATTGGATAGCCTGGCTGGTTGCAAATCCCATTCTTTAGATTCTTGTGCATGAAAATTGCCCCAAACCCCACAGCTGTGCTCACCTGGGGCGGGGTTGGTGGCAGAGGCTTTTCATTATTCACTGGATTAAATTGTCAGAGCCAAACCGCCCAACAAAGGGAAGTCAGGTGCTTTCTCTGGGAGCCGTTCTGATCGTCAGCAGAGCTCGTGAGAGAGACACTGCAGCCCTCGCCGCCTTCCTTCCGCTTTGTGAGCTGCATGGCCCTTGGCCAGTGCTTTCCTTAGTTCCCCCTGGCTACGCTGACCAGATGTCCCATTTGAAATGGGACAGTACCGTTGTTTTCTGTCCCACTTAAATGGGACGTCTGGTCAGCCTAGCCAGGACCCCAGTGAGGTGCCTGTGACATGCACCTGTTCTTTCTGATCAGAGACTGCGCTTTGAGAATCTAACTATCCAAAACCTTTTGACATGACCTATAATTTCTTCCTTCAGCTTCTTTTTCAAATTGCTGGCTTGTCACGGCACCCTGAGGAGAACCAAGTCTTCCCTTGGGTGGGAGCACTAAGGGATTGAGACGTTCCCCCTGAAAACATCACAGAGGTGGCAGCAAGAGGCAGCAACAGCTTCTGGGTAAAACTTGAGGAAATGAGGCGCCTGGTTCCTGGAAGAAGAATCCCAGGAGGTGGAGCCAATGAGACCACAGCCACCCTGAGCTTCTCTGGAGGCACCAATCTCAGCGCCAGGGAGGTCAGAGAAGGGAAACTGAGGCCCCACTCCTGGAGGGTCGCTCTTGGCCCCAGTGCTTTACCTGGTCCGTCCTCCCAGCCACTGTTCTTACCATGCGGCCACGTTTAGGAATTTCACGTTGAGAACTTGCCCTTCTTTCACTCTGGTTTGTAAACCTTCTATGTGCCTTTAGAGACTGCATGCTTATTCCCTCCCTCCCTGTCGAGGAGGCATTGATCAGATTAAAAGCAACTGCCCACCAACGCCCATGTTGAACTTCCTCTCAGTTAACTGATTGGATTAAAATTGATTGCACATCTACCAGGTACCAGACACTAAGCAGGAATCCCACCATGAGCACGCACATACCCCGCTCACTCTCACAGTGCCTGCGGTCCACTCCCTACCTGGCCTAGGAGACAGATCATTAAACAATTACTGTAAAGTCTGAGGGCAGTTAAGATGCAGAACTGCAGGGCTCTAACCCAGATAAGAAGATAGGACCCTCCTCCCTAAGACGTTCAAAACGAGAAAAGCCTCAATGTTTGCGTCTCTGAGGCTCACGGGGAGAGTGACAAGGCAGAGTTGAGGGGGACACATAGGAGATGCTTTCCTGGTCAAGGAGCTGAGCAGGGCTTGAAGGTAGCCAGCGGTAGGTTGACCAGATGTACCATTTTAAACGGGACAGAAAGCAACAGTCAATCTAGTCTCACTGGGCTCGTCTCACTGGGCTAAATTCCCGGGGTCAGTAGGCTGAGCATGCGAACTGTTTGAAATGGGACAGCACTGTTGTTTTCTGCGCATTTAAAATGGGACGTCGGGTCAGCCTAGTCCTAGCTCGGTGAGGTTGAGCCATTAGGGTGGGGCCGGAGCTGGGGTCTCAAGGGTCACCGAGTAAATGGCAGGAACGAGGAGTCCTGACAGTCATCATAAGCGCTGTAGCTACAGCCAAGTGGTCACCTGCACAAGACCACAGAGACCAAACTAAAGGCCACCAGGAAGTGGGAGTGCAGGCCCCTGCTACAGACCCAGCGTGTCAGAGGCCAGTAGGGGTGGTGTCAACACAAAGCAGGCCGGGCTCCAGGGCCAGAGCCACAAAGGCTTGTGAACACTCACAACGCTCGTTTGGGTTGTTGGCGATGTGCTGTGGTGGGTGGCGGGCTGGAGCAAGATGGAAGAATTTGCAGCCGGGCAGAAAGCTTCCTCCCCTTTCGGCCACTGCCAGCCTTCAGACGAGCCACGCCCACCTCTGAGGAAAACAGGACAAGGGATCACAGCAAACTGTCACCCAGAGATGTGGATGACCCTCACTTTCAGCCCAAGGTGACTGTCAGTGGGCAAAACCCGGTGAGATGAAATGCATGGGCGTTGAATATGAATCCAGGGGATCTGATGAGGTCAGTGTATATAACCCAGCCCTTTCTTCCTCTGTAAGAAGGGATAATGTGGCCACTGGTAGAGCGCTTACATGTGGTCACACCTGAAAACGACCTAGCAGACAGTAAGTGCTTAATAAATGGTAGCTGTGTGATTATCCTGTGCACTTGGTGATTACTGAGTGACCTCAAATACAAGGGGAGGGCCCTGATAAAGTCCCCCAGTACAGATCCCCAGTGGGACACCGAAGCACATGAGCACAGTCATGCCCCACCACAGGCTGTCCTCAGCCCCAGCAGGAGTGACCTGCCCCAGGGAAAGGAGGCAGGGGTCCTTGCTGGCCCGGAAATCTCCAGATGGTCCCTTGTCCTCAATGCTCAGGTGGGCATGAGTGGAAGAGGGGTCACTGGTCCAACCGAGCCACTTAGACATAAATTATGAATCAGTGACCTTTTCTAGCTTAATTACTCCCACTGCTGGGTGGTCCGGGCTCTGGCACTAGGCCCCTGGGGGGCGAATTCTGCTCACAGTCAGCACAACGCAGGACCCAGAGCTTCTGCTTTCATTCGGCCTGGTTTGTGTGGCTATTTCTGTGGCAGGAAAGTCCTCTCACTGAGACGAAGGGCATGCCCCAGGCTAGGGGCTGGCCCCCTTGGGCTCTCTGATCCCTGCAACCTTTGCAGAATCACCTTCTCCTTCTTGCTTGATGTCATTGCCAGCTTAAAAAAAAATTGAACCTGAGGGTAATTAACAAAGTTGTCATACCAATAGATCCGTGGGTTCTTGAACTGAGACGTAGAAATATACACATTCAGACTAAAAAGCCCACAGGGCACTCCAACAAGGTCTGAGGAGGATTTTTTTAGTTTGCAGCCGCAGGAAGAGAGAAACCAAAAGGCTGACTTTTTTTCTTAATAGAAACTTTCAAACATATCAAAGTAGAGAGTAAAATGAAATCCCAGGTACCTATCACCTAACTTCGAAATTACCAACATCTTCCCAATCCTGTTTCATCTCTTCCCTCAAGTGTTTTAAAATAAATTCCAGATATTATATCATTTTACCTGTCAATTCTTCTGCAGGTATTTCTAACTGCTATGAAAAAAAAAAATATATATATATATATATATCCTTACATAAGTATTTATCACCCATAATAGAAGTCACAAAATAACAATTGTCTAAGATTACCTGGTCCATATTCAAATTACCAAGCTGTCTGAAAAATATTTTTTTATAGTTGGCTTATTTCAATTAAGATACAAAGTTGTTGGTTTTTAATAGTAGCTTCTGGCTTTTTCTATGCAAGTTTGTGATTCAACAGAATGACCTTGAGAGCAGCCAGACGTGGGCAATCATTAGTATCGGGTAGAAATGGGGATTTGGGAAAAACCTACATATTCCAAAAACAAGGCCTACACCCCAGAAAATCATTTTCAAGCTTGGGCTTTTGAGGAATATATAATTTTGCACCAGGTCACAAAAAGTGCCAAAAGAAAAATCAAGTGTGGGAAAGGTCATGGAGAGGAACAGGCGATGACGCCGTCATTGGTAGGGTGTTCAGGGGGTGATATTTGACCAGAATAGTGAGGAAGTAAGACAGTTGAATACGCAGGGAAAGTAAATTTCAGAGAGACAGAAGGGCAGGTGCAAAGGCCATGTGGTGAGAACATGCTTAAAATGTTCAAGGAGCCTCAGGAAGGTCTATCTAGCTGGAGCCAAGGAGAGAAGAGAAAGAAGTGGGAGACCAAGTCAGAGAGGTTGTGTAGGCTGTGCTGCCCAACATGGTAGGCACAAGCTACACGTGGTTATTGAAGTTACATCAATTAACGTGGAGTAAACTTAAATTAGCAGCTGCAGCCACACTGCCAGAGCTCTGTAGCCGCCAGTGGCTTGTGGCCGTCATATTGGACAGCGCGCACATGAAGGACTCCCAGCATTGCAGGAAGCTCTATGGACATAGCTGATGGAGAGCCTTGTAGATCTTCGTGTGCATTTAGGATTTTATTTTAAGAGTGGTGGGAAGCTCTGGGAGGTTTGGGGGAAGAGTATTCATGATCTGATTTACATTTTAGAGGCTCATTCTGGCTGTGCGGATGGGGGGTGGGGAGGGGGGCGGGGCAAGGATGGAAGTAAAGGGACCAGTTAGAAGATTGCTGCAATGACCCAAGAGAGAGTTGATGGCTGATGAACCAGGATGGTAACAGTGGAAGTGGCGAGACTTAATTAGGTTTTGGATACCTTTTAATGGTAGAATCAAAAGAATTTGCTGATTGGTTAGATGTGGGGTGTGTGTGAGAGAGAGGGGCCAACATTAGCTCTCAGGTTTGTGACCGGAGTGAGATGCCTGGGGCAGTTACTGGAGAAGATTGTGGAATCCATCAGGGATGCTTTTATTTTGCGGTGAGAGATATTACAGAGCGAAGGTGTGCTGATAAGGACGATGCAGCGGGGAGGGGAAGCGATGACACAGAAGAGGAGCTGGTGCAGGAGCGATGGCCTTGAGGTGGGAAGGGGGCAGGTAGAGGGTCTGGCCTGCCTTCGATGGAGGCATGGACGCCTCATTCCTGGTAACAGGAGGGACGTAGGCCATATGGATTCAGTGTGCAACAGGGCAATGGGAATTTCTTCTCAGTGAGATGACATGCTATGTCATTGGCTGGACTGAGGAGGGGACATGGGCATCAAGGGGTTCGAGGAGGTGGGAGGAGTGTGAAACAGCCCCCTTAGAAAGTACGAGTGAAGTAACTACGCGAATGTAGGGGCACTGCCTAGCAGCACTGAGGGCTCGCTGGAGGTTTGTGGTCACGAATTTAAAATGAGACAAATAAGTGTGTGTGTGTTTGCAGCCATGATTGCACGTGAGGATTAGGAAGAGCTGGATTTCATCAGGATTGGAATGTTGCCAGGCAAACACCAAGAATGAGAGAAGGGCGAGAAGGTTCATTATAATGATGCAAGGCGGCGATTCTGTGGCTGGAAGTGAGGCTCTAAGCCGGGTAAGGAGGGAGGTGGCACATGAGCAGCAGGCAAGAGCAGTGTGAGGGGTGAGCACTCAATGGCTTGGAGGTCCTGATACGCACACAATGACACTATAGGTAAAGACGAAAGACGGGAGGAGGTGGCTAAGGAGTGAGAGGACGGGATTGGGGCAGTGAGCAAGCTAAGGAACTGGAAAGCCAAGGAAGTTCGTAATGGCTGTGCAAGTCACCCAGGATCATGACCGGACCAGAGAGAAACGGTAGAGCAGCTGATAAAGCAGTTAGTGAATGGGGAGCATTTAGGAGGAATGTAGACAATTGCTAAAAAAAAAAAAAAGGAAGGTTCTGGGTGGTATGATCAGCAGCCTGGGCTTCAAAGCAGCCGAGGAATTCTAGGGAGAAGGGAGAGGAAATTGTGTGAAAGTGGCAATGAGGACAGAGGACAATGACCAGGTGCAGCGATAGGGACGTGGTGTGGGAATCCTGGTGCTGAGATCCACTGTGAGCCAGACAGATAAGCACTCTGATTTTTAAGGAGATTGAATTTCAGTTGAGGAAGATGGATAACATACAAATAAATAACTAAATACACAAGATAGTATCAGCTAAGGAGGTGGTATGACGACAATGAAAAGGGTGATGTTATTGATAGTGTTTTGGCTGTGAGAGTGGTTGGAAGCTGTTTTAGTTCAGATGATCTCAAGACGTTGGCCATGGGCTCAGATGTCCAAGGCAGAGGCAAAAGCAAGTGCAAAGACACATTCGAAAGCCTGAAGCAAGATCAGAAAGGATCAGGATGCCTCTAGACTTAGGGCACTGGGCTGGACAGGAACTTAGCAGAACAAAGCCTCCAAGAAACAAGGGTCTGCATTGAAATTGCCCACGGTGCCCAAGGATATATTAGAACTGAAAATAGCATTCTAGACGAATCTCTTTTGTGGCTTAGAAAAGTTACAGTATTCCCAGTTCTTATAAAGTTTGACATTTTATTTTTGCCCTTAACCAAATTCTTCTCCATGTGTCTAAAATCGAAGAACATTTTTTATTCTGTTTGTACTGTTGGTGGAACATTGCGTTGTTGGTTTTTCTCTTGCACTGGTTCTCATTTTTTTATTTTATTGTTATTCAGTGCAAAACAAAACGCTGTGTTCAGAAAAAAGACAATAGAGGAATGGATGGAGGATGTTTGTCAAAATAATGTCCTGGTGAGTAGTTTTGCTTCTGCTCACCCCTAAGACTTTCATATGCATAAAAAGGCCAGAAATTTATCACGAAATGTCAGAAAATTGCATTCCATTAATTTCAGAGCCTTTGGTTCTGACAGCTCAATCTTCAAGAGCAGTCGTTTCCATGATGTTCAAGAAAACAGAGCACATCAGAATAAAAGCTATTTTGCTTATCTGTTTCATATCTTAGAATGTATTTCAGTACATTATCCAGAGACAGTTTGCCCAGAAGCTCATTGGCTGATTTAGACTCAGCTTGTCTGCACGAGCCCTTGACTTCAACTTGAAGACAAAAGCTTAGAGGCTGCGAGTGAGATGGGTGAGACAAGCTCTTACAGGCACCAAATTAAGAAAAATGAAATGTTTTTCAAAATGAATGGAATTACTTGAGCTGTGGACTGAAATCTCCTAACCTTAGAATTATTAACCCCTGATATTTGTTTATTTTGACTCTTCTTGAATTTCCTTAGTGACAATGAACTTGCTACCTATGAAGACAGATGATGCCATTTTTAAGCAGTTTTAATTGGGGGCAAGTTCTTTCTCTGTAAGAGCAGAAATGGACGCTTGGCAACCTTCACCTCTTGGTCCCAGCTCTGCCCTTCGGAGCCTCCTGGACACAGCAAGTCTTCATATGTCACCAGCCACCCTGCCTGTCTCCCTGGGGACCAGCATCTCTGATTCCTTGTCTTTGGGACTGCCACTTTCTGCTGCTCCTGGCCTTTTAGAATCCAAGAATGGTAAACCCCCAAGATTGTCACTCAACTTCAGACATGTGTTTACCTCATTGCGTTTAGGAAACATCGGGCAGAGTGACAAGCCATCGGCTGAGGCCAAGGGCCTGGAAGTGAGAGTCCAGCAGATGGCTGGCTGGTGCTGCCTTTAAAGCCAGAACTTGCTTCCATCCCTTCTCCTCCATGAAGGCTAAGGGCAAACGTTATACAAGCACATGGATTACTTACGCTTTGAGGGAGTCACAAATCATTTTGAAAAGCTGATACAAAGCCACGAGCACTCTCTCCAGAAAAACGAACATGCACATAAGATATGGTGTTCAATAGGACTTATCCTCCCACCCGGAATCCCATCCCTGGACTGCCCCTCCCGCTGGGTGCACAGACTCCAAGTGAAGTGCAAAGACTGGGCTGTAAACAACGCCCACGAGCCCAGCCGCAGGTCCTCCATGGATTTCCAACGGGTTCTAATGGAGGACTTGAAATGAGTCACCCCATCCACCCATCCTCACAATAAAATATGTCAAGTATGTGTGTGTGTCACACACCGGGGACTGGCCCTGAACAAGGTGCAGCCTCAATTCTCAGGGACATCCAGTGGGCAGAAAGCAAGTCAGCAGTTGTGCTTATACAACTATGCTGTATAATGACAGCGCTGTAATAGGGACAATGACATGGCACACACAGAGGGGAGGTACCTGAGCCTGGGGGTTCCAGGAAGACTTTGCAGAAGAGATGGCTGAGTCCTGAAAGAGTTTCATATATATATATATATATATATATTTAAAGATTTATTTTATTGTTTGAAAGAATGAGAGACAGAGAGAAGGGAGGAGGGCCCAGAGCAGTCTCCATAGTTGTACATCATTGGCTGTGACATGGTTTCATTCCACACAGGTGCGGGGCAGGAACTGAACCAGGGGCCTCCCGCATGGGAGGGGAGAACCTTCACCACTTGCCATCCTGGTAGTTACCAGCTGCGCTGCAGATTGGCATGTGGGTTTGCATGGGCTGGGAATCGAACCTTGGACCTCGCAGTTGTGAGGCAAGCACTCAACACTGAGCTATCCTGGCATCCCCAGATATATATCCTAATTCTGTCTTTGGTACTAATTCAGAGGCTGGACTGGCCACAGTCAGGACAGCAGAGCTCGGGACAGCAGACTCCCTTGTTCGTCTGCTTTGGACGCTGCCACCCCCTCATCTCACAGAAAATGCTCCAAGAACCACTTCTTGTCCAGCATGCCGCCTCCTCCCTGGGACACACAGCAGTGACTTCCCACAGCTGCTGTCCCTTCCAAACATCACTGGCCCCCAGGCAGGTACGACGGGGACACGACTCCAGCTGCTAACAAAGAGACGATGTTCCTCTAATGAAAACAGGACACGGTGCTGGGAGCCCACTCTGGATGAATAATTATGCCCTAATGAACACTACCTCTTGTTTCCCACTCATTTATTCAGTAGTAAATGTGAATGAAGTTGGCTGCATGCAAGACTCAGCTCTGACACATTGCTACGGCATCACCAGGAAGTTATCGCTCCCCTGGTGCTTATTATCCCACCGGGGCTGCTTTTAAGAATCATGATGTAGAGCCAGCATTCGCAGGTGGCACACCTCGTGGTAACTCGAGGTTCTCTGCACAGCTGTGGACCTACACTGGAAATTTTTTGCGGAATGAGCCTTGGTCCCAGGTTCTTGGCAGCATTTCTCCTCTCCCCAGATTAAACCCATTCTTCCGAATGTGACAGGCCCGCCTTCCTTTGCTCCTTGCCCACTGCAGCCCGGGGGAAAGGGCGAGAAAGGGCAAGAAAGGGCGAGAAAGGGCCTCGTCAGCTCAGTCCTCCATGAAGCTAAGAGGGGACCTGGCCATTTCCCCGCACAGGGTGGGGCTGACGTGGGAGAGTTAGGCACGTTTTCCAGGCCCTGTAGGTTATTTCTTCTTGCTCTGACTTTATCATCTGTCCAGAAGCATTGCAGTGCCTCCAAATACTAGCCATCCTCGCCTTCAAATGCATTTCAAAGCTCAGACAGGATTTTGTTCTGAGCTCAACAGGCTTAGCTGGGCAGCCTCCTCTGGCAGAGAACATCAGGGGCTGCCTGGATGTTGCAGTGATCATGACCGCAGATGGGCAGGAGATAGCAGGACTGCTGGAGAAAACGGAATCAGGAGTCGTGGCCGTCGTTAGTCCTGTTTGTCAGGGGCCCCTTCCGGGTCTCCTTGTGTTGGTTGGGCCCATAGGATTGGTTGGGGCCAGGGGCTGGTAAACGCCACCACCAAGGAAGCATGTCACACGTTCAGACTGGAGCATTGAATTGCTGGCATAAGAGCCCTCAGAGCATTTGAGCTCATGGAAACTCCATCAACAAGGGTAAGCTGGGCACCTGCAGTGGTAGACTGTGCCCTGCTACATGACTAATATACACGGACGGCCGTAATTAGCTCATACCGCATGGTTCCCTAATGAAATATATGTAAACACACATTTCTAACAGTGTTTCTGGTCGTTTCTTTTCTCCCTCCCCCTGCCTTTTTTTTCTTTCCCAATGTCTTGTCAGATCAGATTAGATCATCATTGTTTTACTGCACAACGTGGCAGATGCAAATCTCAGATGGGGAGCAGGAATGTCCGTTCTGGCTCTTTCTTATTGCTCACTCAAGCTCGTATTGCTGGTGTTAACTTCAAACCACAGGAATCCTTTCAAACCATTTGTCTATTTTATGAGGGCTATTTTAGTTCAAACTAGACAACATGCTCTCTAACACCAGAAAAACAAAAGATTTATGGAAGATAAAAAAGGGCATTGAGGGAATGATGGGATAGCTCAGTGGTTGAGTGCTTGCCTTGCAATAGTGAGGCCTGGGGTGAACAGGTAACCGCGGGGATGGCTCAGTGGGAAGGCTCTCACCTCCCAGGTGGGAGACTCCCCAGTTTGGTTCCTGCCCCGCACAGCCCCACACCCAGCTGTGTGGACTGAAACCACGTCACAACTAATAACGTACAACTATGGAGACTGCTCTGGGCCCTCCCCCTTCTCTCTCTGACTCTCCCTCTCCCCCTCGCTCTCATCTTCTCTCTCTCTCTCTCTTAAAAAAATAAAAAGTGCATTGACAAGTGAGGACACCATGTTAACCCCTCTGGGTGTAGGACCCCCACTTTTGCCTCTGAATCTCCCTGGACCATACCCAGTTCCAAACTGCAGGCCAAGTAAGGGCTCTGGTATCACTAAAGTATTCAATGATACTTACTTTTGAATGATAAAATACAGAACTGCACCATATTTATTGATTCAAAGACATGCACTTTTGTCACATTTTACTATCTCTGAAATTGGAATGCATCTTACAATTGGCAGCATGTCATAGTTTCACTGGTAGCTTTTTGAAAATTTTTTCTAATGTATAATACATAAAATTATGGTCATCAGTGGCATCTTCAGTAGATAAAATACGGTAAATAGAAATTTCAGAATCATCGTCTCTCGACGTCAGTGGTTTACTTTGGAATCGCTTTTAGAGACCACGGTTCTGGCGTCTTACCATTCAAAACGCGCTGTTTGGACTAGCATTCTGGGCATCTCCTGGGTGTTTGTTAGAAAAGCAGAACCTGAGGCCCTGCCCCAGGCCCCCTAAATCAGACCTGCATTTTAACAACATCCCAAAGTAACTTGTGGGCACCTAAAGGTTTGCGGAGCCAAGCTCTAGAAGCCTTGAAATCCAGGACTCGTCTTGTGGGAGCTCACTGTGTACTTGAGGAGAGCAGACTTGAATGAGAAAGACAGAGTCGATGGAAGGGGCTGTGAGCCGAGGGCTACAGCAACCTCTACATGCTGGCAAGGGCAAGAAAACGGGGTCCCCCCGCGGGTCTCCAGGAAGGAGCGCAGCCCGGCAACACCGCGATTCTAGTGCGCTCCAGTTTGAACTTCTGACCTCCAGAGCCGTAAGCCAACAAGTCTGAGTGCTTCCAATTATACAGTCCATGGCAGTTTGTTACAGCAGCTGTAGAACACGAATACAGTCTGCCCCTCCCTATAGATCAGTGGCTCTTAATCTTGGCCATGCATTGGAGTCACTAAGGATATTTAAAGGTGGCAGCTGCTGATTTCCTCCTGGCCCACATGTTGGGGTTTCTGAAAGCATCCTAGAGGTCAGGAGGGAGCACTAGGCTCCTGATTCTGTTTATTTGAGAACTTGCTAGAAATGTGCAATTCAGGCTCTAATTCAGACCCACAGAATCAAAGTCTGCATTTGAACAAGGTCCCCAGATGACTTGTGTGAACATTGCCTCTGAGGGGCACTGCTCTAGCTCATGAGCATTTCCAGGGCAGGGACTGTCGTTCTCACCTGGAGCCCCAGCATCCAGAATGGTGCCCGGCACAGAGTAGGCATGAAGTAAATATGAAGTGCACGGATCACTGAGTTCTTTTTTTTTTTTTTTTTTTTATCTTTTCACATTTATAGAGAGAAATTATCTTTTTGTCTTCAGTGCATAGTTATTTCTATTTTACTTTTTGACAGATAGAGAGAGAGACAGAGACAGTTAGAGAACCGAACTGTGGGAACTCCCCAGTTCAGCACGTGGGTCCTGCCTGGGCCGGAGCCGGGATTCGATCCTCGGT